>CM062372.1:47127351-47386793 GCA_031216125.1 Dalbergia cochinchinensis | reverse complement strand
TCTTTCGGACTTGTCGCCCCCATGCTACTTTCGTATTTGCCTCTAGAAGCTCTCAAGCTCGGTGACTTGTCTCGCATTCTTCGGACTTGTCGCGCCCCCATGCTACTTTTACCAAAGGAATGACTTGTTCTCACCGCTTGACTCAAATCCACGATACTCGTAGGGAAGATTGAAAGTTAGGTCATCCCTTAACCGAACATGCTCCGGCTCTAAAACGTGGCTAGGGTCGACTCATACTTCCTAATCGAGACGTGAAAGACGTCATGAAGATTAGAAAGATTAGGGGTAAGGCTATTTTGTAGGCAACGGTTCCTATCCTTTGAAGAATTTGGAAGTGGACCAAGGAATCTGGGGCTCAAGTTTTTGACTTTCATGGCTCTCCTATGCCCAGAGTAGGGGTAATCCTAAGGAACACATGTTCTCCCTCTTCGAATTCCAAGGGCTTGCGCCGCTTGTCCGTGATAGCTCTTGTTCATTTTGATGAGCAATGAAGCATCCTATCCCTTTGATCCTCTTGATTTGTTCCGCCTGCCTCTCACTACATCAGGTCCTAAGATACTTTGCTCCCAAGGCTCGTACCAACACAAAGGTGATTGGCACTTCCTTCCATACAATGCCTGCAGATGCAAGTTACACCGATGCTCGCGTGATAACTGTTGTTATACGCAAACTCGATCAAAGGCAAGTACTTATCCCAACTTCCCCTTTGGTCTAACACACAGACTCTTAGCATGTCCTCTAGGGTTTGGATCGTCCTTTCGGACTGTCCGTCTATTTGTGGGTGGTAAGTAGTGCTTAAGCATAGCTTTGAACCAAACGCCTTTTGAAAGGCTCCCCAAAAACGCGACGTAAACCGCGGATCTCTATCCGAGATTATCGTCGACGGTACTCCATGCAATCTTACGATCTCTTGGATGTATAACTGAGCCAATTTATCTAAAGAGTATGTCACTCTAATAGGCAGAAAGTGTGCTGACTTGGTTAGTCAATCCACTATCACCCATATAGCATCATGGCCACCTTGGGTCTTAGGCAATCCCATCACGAAATCCATAGATATGCATTCCCACTTCCATTCGGGGATTGACAGGGGTTGCAACAAACCTGAAGGTTTTTGGTGCTCGATTTTCACTTTCTGACATACCAAGCACTTACTAACCCAAGCGACTACATCCTTCTTCATTCCGGGCCACCAAAACATCTTCTTCAAGTCTTGATACATCTTGGTAACACCGAGATGAATGGTGAAATAGCTTTTGTAAGCCTCCTCCAATGTGGAGATTGAACCAGACAGACAACCATGGTATCATGATATCAAACAGTATATTCAAAAAGGAGAATATCCACCAGGTGCAAATAAGGTGGATAAAAAGACAATTCGAAGACTGGCCATGGCTTTCTTCCTGAATGGTGAAGTCCTTTACAAGAGGAATTATGATACCACTCTTCTTAGATGTGTAGATGCTCATGAAGCTCGAATAATCATGACCGAAATCCATGAAGGGATCTGTGGAACTCATACTAATGGGCATATGATGGCACGCAAGATCCTAAGGAGTGGTTATTACTAGTCCACCATGGAGAATGACTGTATCAATTACGTTCGGAAGTGCCACAAATGCCAAATATATGCAGACCGAATCAATGCTCCTCCAGTTCAGCTGCATAGCATGATATCTCCCTGGCCTTTCTCGATGTGGGGAATGGATGTTATTGGTCAAATTAATCCTAAAGCATCCAATGGTCATCGTTTCATCTTGGTGGCAATAGATTATTTCACTAAATGGGTGGAAGCTGCTTCATACGCTAACATCACAAAGAAGGTTTTTCTCAGATTCATCAAAAGAAACATCATCTGCAGATATGGAATTCCAGAGAGGATTGTCACAGACAACGCTCCTAATCTCAATGGTGCCGAGGTCCAGAAATTCTTTGAGACGTTCAAAATCAAACATCACAATTCAGCTCCTTATAGACCTCAAATGAATGGTGCGGTTGAGGCTGCAAATAAGAATATCAAGAAAATCATCGCCAAAATGGTGGTGAATTACAAAGATTGGCATGAAATGCTGCCATATGCTTTGCACGCATATCGTACTAACATACGATCAAGCACAGGGGCAACTCCTTTCTCATTGGTATATGGAATGGAAGCTGTATCTCCCATAGAAGTGGAGATCCCATCACTCAGAGTTTTAATAGAGGCTGAGCTGGGAGAATCTGAATGGGTAAGAGCTCGACATGAGCAATTGAACATGATCGAAGAAAAGAGACTTACGGCTATTTGCCATGGCCAGTTGTACCAAAGCAGAATGGCTAGGGCTTTTAACAAGAAAGTCCGCCCTAGAGATTTTCATCCAGGAGATTTGGTCCTGAAGAAAATTCTCCTTAATCAAGAGGATGTACGGGGTAAGTGGGCTCTGAGTTATGAAGGGCCTTACATTGTCAAGCAAGCATTCTCAGGCAGGGCGTTGATTTTACAAGATATGGATGGCCAGGAATTGCCTAAAACTACCAACAGTGATGCAGTGAAAAGATTTTATGCATGAAAAGATGCTCAAAAGCCCGTTAGGTTGAAAACTTGGAAGAACGACCTAAGCAAAAGTTAGGGCAAAACAAAAAAAGAAAAAAGAAGAAGAAGAAGAGGGCTCGCTAGGTTGAAAACTCGAAAGAGCGGCCTAGGCAAAATTTAGAGCAAGACAAAAATATGCGTCATTTCCAGTAAGTACACTGGGGCAAGTTTTGGTGTCGAATTTGTCCGATAAATCAAGCAATCAAAAACTGAAACTGGGGCAATTTTGAAGAAAGGATTTGAAGAGGTGTCATCGGATGTCATGGCTATGTTGTTCAACTTACTGTAAGAAGTCATTTGATTGAAACACAAAGGACCTAAACTGGGGCAAAATTTCGTGTCTTTCACAATTCTTGTATTTTGTTCTTGTGTTGTCACCTTTTTCCAAACATTTTGTCATCAAATATACCAAGCAATAAAGATGTTCAGTCAGTTGATCCTTTCACCTTCTTTTGAGTGCATGTTCATTTATGATGTCTCAAGTAGGATAAATTTAAGCTTCAATTATGTGATCTAACAATGTTTACAGCAATACATCAATGACTGGCTTCACGATCTAGAAACTGCAATTAAATTTGGCAGAGGAGTATCCATCACTCTAAAAAGCGGAAAAAGGAAAAGAAGAACAAAAGAAGTGAACAAATCTTTGTTGTGCCAGAAGGTCCAATGCAAGAATTATAAGTTTGATTGGTTAAAGTTTTCGGGAGGATCGCTCAATTTGGTTATGGTCAGTTTTTCAAGAATGTGTCTGAAATAAGTCAAAGTTCATGAATTTTGCATATAACTTTGAAAAAAAAAACAATAAGAAAATGAGAAGAACTGAGAAGGTTGTTTTTCTCTAATTTAGCTTTTCATTTCCAATTAGCCTCAAATTGCCGATTTCTTTTTCAAACGGTATCTTTGCCGATTTTTTTTTCAGACGGTATCCTTGCCGATTTCTTTTTCAGACGGTATCCTTGCCGATTTACCTTTCAAACGGTATCTTTGCCGATTTCTTTTTTCGAACGGTATCCTTGCCGAGTTCTTTTTTTTTTTTAAATGGTATCCTTGCCGATTTCTTTTTTTGAACAGTATCCTTGCCGATTTCTTTTTCGAACAGTAACTTTGCTGATTTCTTTTTCAGACGGTATCCTTGCCGATTTCTTTTTCAAATGGTATCCTTGCCGATTTTCTTTTTTAAACGGTATCCTTGCCGATTTCTTTTTTCAAACGGCATCCTTGCCGATTTTCTTTTTCAAACGATATCCTCGCCGATTTATATTTTTGACGGTATCCTTGCCAATTTATTTTCCAATCAGATCCTTGCCGATTTACTTTTTCAGACGGTATTCTTGCCGATTTCTTTTTCAGTCGGTATCCTTGCCGGTTTATTTTTCAACTTACCTTTCAGTTAGTATCCTCGCCGGTTTAATTTTCAGTCAGTCGGTATCCTTGCCGGTTTAATTTTCGATCGGCCTCCTTGCAGTTTACATTATCGACCGGTATCCTTGTCAATTTACTTTTCAATTTACTTTTCTGTTGATATCTTTTGCCAGTTTGATCTTTAATCGGCCTTAGTTGTTAATTTTAATTTCTAGTTGACCTCGGATTTTCTTTTTTACGTTTTTAGTTAGTCATTTGTTGACTTCTGGTCAACACCGTCTGCTTTAGATTCTTACCAACTTGTATATTTGCATTTGTTTTTCTTATATGTGCATATCACCTTGATATTTAGATTTAGATAGTTTATATTTTATGCATTGCCAAAAAAAATCAATGTTCATGTCTTTACTCATTCCTTATGAAGATAATATGTAAAACTTATATTTTCCACATTCTCTCATAAGAAATTAATAAAGAGGGGCAACTGTGAACACCCGATTTTGTCCAGTCTTTTAACAGTAAAATCCAAAAATTTGCATCTACTTCACTTGTTTTATTTATTTTATTACAGTTCCATTAATTATTTCTTAAAACAAAATAATAATAATAAATAAATAAAAATAAAAATAAAATGAAAGAAGGAGACAAAGGTCTTCACGGGTTCCTCTTTCTCACGGGTTCCTCTCCTTGCCCCAAGACGCAGTCACGAGAGAACATGGGGATATGAGAAAGTATGAAAAATAAAAAAGACACAATGATGGTGTCCGGGAAAACTTGGTCTTTCTTTCGGTAGAGTTGGAAGGATCTGAAAAAACTCAGAGAGTATACATACAGAAGGAGGACACCAGTTTCGGGAATTTTTTTTAACAACAAAAATTAAACACCAAATGTAAATCCTACAAAAATTACACAAACACCATCATCAACAAGAAACAACTTCACACTATCATCTGCAAGATTTTCGAATTCAATCCAGCCAGCAAGAAAAAAGAAATCAGAGGCAGCAGCAGTTAGTCTAGGTATTTTCATTTTTAGTATCAATTCAATTTTAAATTTAAAAAAAAAAAGAGAGAAAAGGATAGTGAGGCCGCGGCCTCCTTGCTCCGCCGCGGCCTTCTCCCCTCTTTCCCCATCCCCATCCTCTTCTTCCTACCTCCTTATCCACCACCACCAGAACCACCAACCTCCCTCCCTCAACCGCCAAGAAACCCCACCGTATCAAAGAACCCCAGCCGCGGTTCCCCTCTACCATTCTTTCCTCGAATCGCGCAACCACTCCTCCGATCTACCACTCCTCTTTGCCGTTCCTAACATGCCGCCGTAACCCGCCTTAGCACCGCCACCAACTTCGCCCCTCTCAGCCTCACCATCACCATCATCATCATCATCACTATCCAAACACCATAACCACCGCCAACCTCTATTCTTGTGCTGGAACTCTCATCCACCACCATCAGAACCACCAACCTCCCCCCAAGCCCAGATCCGCGGCCAAGCTCCGCATCTAGCACGCCAATCCAAGCGCCGAAGTCGCTCGCCCGTCCCCATGACTCCGAGCCCAGCCACCGTGATGCAATCAAGGCCGGTTCTCTCTCCCGCGATCACTTCTCTGTCGCGTTCATCATGTTTCTCTTGATCTTTCTTTCTTGCTCTCTGTAATGATATAAGTATGAGCGAATAATAGAGTTATGTGTTGGGAGGATGTATGTTTTCTTTTTTCCTTCCCTTCGTGCGTCCGTGAGTGAGAGAGAAGAATTGATATGAGTGTGAGTAAGTGATAGAGAGCTGTGTGTCCCCGTGAGTGTGTGAAAGAGAGTGTGTGGGTTTGTGTAAAAAAGGAGGGAGGCTTGTGTGTACGCGTGAGAGAGAGAATTTCTTTTTATTATTATTATTTATTTTATTATTTTATCTAAATGCATGTGTTTATGTCGATGAGCATAAAAGAGAGAGAGTTTTTTTTTTATCATTTAAGTATATTTAGATGGGAATTTGAATTAAATTTGTGTATGTATGTGTTTTAAAAAGTTTTCTTAAAAATATATATATATAATGATTTTTTTTTTAGTTTAAATTGGTGTATATTAGTTTTATTTAATCATCTATACCCTCGGTCATTATTTTTTGATGGTTTAAATATTTTGATTTTTGTTTACTTGATTAGTATCTATTTCATTGTAGTTCAGGAGATTACTTGCTTAGTTTTGAGTTAAATAAGAGCAAAAAAATTTCATTTACTTTGAGTTTCGAGTAAGTGTTTGATTTCCTTTTTTTAAAAAAAAATATAAAAAATAAAAAGATAGAACTAGTTTAGGAAGCTGGTTTGGGTAGAATTGTTAGAATAGATTTTGATTTCATTTGGATTTATATTATCTTGTTGAATTATGGTTGATTTTATGTTTGAAATTCAAGCTTTATTTATTTGATCTGAATTAATAAAGAAAGTTTTATTGTTTGAAGTAAATATTTGAATATTTTGATTCATTTAAAAAGGAGCTTGTGATATGTCTTTTTTTATGTGTGTTGTTTGAATAGAATTGAGTTAATTTATATATAAAATAAAATAAAAAGTAATAATTTAATTATTTCTTTGATTTGAGTGAATTTAGTGTCAATATTTCTTTTAATTAAAAAAGGAAAATGGTAATTAGGACCCTTATTTATTTATTTAATTATCTTATATATTTCGTTTGATTGTATGATTATGTTTACAAATTAGTTTTTATTTTGTTTAATATTAATTATTTATGTGTTTTGCTCAAATTATTTGTGTAATTGTGATTATGTTTTTTAGTTTAATTATTTTATATGTTTAGATGTTTTGTTCAAATTAATTAAAGGTTTTTAATGTAATTTTGTTAATTTCAGTTAAAAAATATTAAAATGTTTTTATGAATTTTGGGTTTAAAATATAAAAATTGAATAAATTTGCTTTACAAAAATTTGAGTTAATTAATCTCTTTCCTTAAAATAGGATTAATTTAACCGTGACGGTTTGTTAATTCTATATCCTGGAATATTTTAGCTGTGACAGCATGATATTCAAAATCTTTTTTTTTTCAAAAATAAAGTTAATTTAATCGCGACGGTTTGTTAACTTCATGTTTAAGAATATTTTAGCTGTGACAGCTTAATATTCTAAAAAACTTCTTTTCATAGTAAGATTACACAATACCTTTATAGAACTACGTGACTTTGAATTCTCTATTGCACCAGGGGATACGTAGGAGCAAGCGATTCCGATCCCTGTCAAGTCAAAATTATCTTTTCACAATTCATTTTATTTGTAAGTTTTTAATGCTTCTTTACTTGTTTTTTTTATGCAAATCTTGTTTTTTTTTGTTGTATTTATAAATAATTTCTTTTTTCTAGAATATTTTATTTAATATTCATTTATGTGGGTAATTGGGGAATTTTAGATAAAGGTGTTAATTTAGCCGTGACGGCTTATTAACTCCAAATTTCGGGCATTTGAATTGTGACAACTTAATGACCTGAAAATTTCTCTAAAAAGATATTTGTTTTTTCTTTTATATTTGTTTTCTTTTTATAAAAAATAAATTTCTTTTATCTTATTTGCAAATATTTATAATTTAATTTCATTTTCGATTTAAATTTATTCTTTTATCTATCAAAAATTTTATTTCAAATAAAGAGGTTAATTTAGCCGTGACGGCTTATTAACTTGGTATTTGAACATTTGAGTTGCGACAACTTGATGTTCCAAATATCTCACGTAAAGGTTTTTATATTTTCTCTTACAAAAAAAAATACCAAAAATAAATCTTCACCTTTTTAGATTCCATTTGCAAATATCTTTTATTTAGAGGAATTCGTTTATCTTGGTGTAAAATCAATTTGAATTATATGCTTATTGTCAAATTCTTCGTTTCAAATAAAAAAGGGTTAACTTAGTCGTGACGGCTAGTTAACTCATTTTTAGGACACCTGAACTATAACAGTTCGGTGCGCTAAAAATTCTTTTCTTTAAAGAAAAAAAACAAATTCCTTTTGATTTTCTTGTAATAGAAAATAGATATTTAAAAGAGGTTATTATTCAATTTGCACAGTTAATTAGAGGTACCGTCTGAGGACGGGTGTACTAGGGGTGCGCAGGATTAAACTCCTACCCTTCCCTATGCAGAACCGACTACCGAACTCAAATTTGGTTTCAAAGACCATTTTCAAAATGAATGGGTTTTTCCACATTTTCCCAATTCAAATAAACTTGGTGGCGACTCCATTATTCTCAAAAAAAAAAAAAAATTCTTTTCGTCGTCCCCGTCGCGATCCCGGTTGCGACAGTGATGATATGAAAAGCAAATATGCTAGACAAGGAAATATAATCATGAGTGTAAGTCCAATTCTTTATTTTAGCTCTAGGCCCCTTAGAGTATTCACTCTAAATCAACAATCAACTTTAAGGTTGAAATAGGTAGGCTTTGAGACTAATTATTAGGTGATATGAAAATGCAAGTCCTTGTTTTAATCTTTGGGTCTTAGATGATGACTTGAAAAGTAATATGCTAGACAAGGAAATATAAACATGAATGCAAAACTTGAACATAAATATGCAATGCAAAGACTTGAAATATAAATATGAATACAACCCACTTATTATCTTTTTGAGTCCTAGGCTCAAGATTACCATTTAACAACATAATAGCTTCATTTGCTCAAAACTCTTAAAAGTGAACCTTCAAGCTTTAGAGGTCAAATAAATGATGGTTTTGCAGCCAACACCCAAGATCCTCATCATCAAGCCATGATTCTCAATGCACAAATCCATCAAGGCCGAAAAATGAAAGAAAGAAAAAGGAAAGCCTTGTGGCCGAAAAAGAAAAAAGAAGAACGAACCAACATTTCAATGTTCCAACCAAAATGATTCAAAAGAAAAGAATGTAAACTTTTAAAACAGCTCCCTACCTTGGATGTGCTTCTTGATGGAGAGAGAGTTTGATCTTGGAAAAGGAGTAGAGGAAGAAGAAGGAAAAGAAGAACTTTTTAGGATGAAAGAAAGAATGCTTTGGAGGTGTAAGAGAAATGAGTAAAGGGATTCTTTGGGGGGCTTCTCCTATTTATAGAAATTTTCATCATGAGGGGAGTGAAGGGGAGGAGATGGCCGGCCATCATGAAGGGAAAAGGAAGGAAAAATATCTTTTGTGCACATCATGTCATAGAGTAGTGAATGTATGAAAAAGTATGGTCCTAGACATGGTTCAAGGCATGGTGTCTTTTGATTTTGTGGAATAAAATAAAATGAGGTGAGATGAATGGAGGGGTGGCCGGTTGTATTAAGGGAATGAGGGAGGAAAATTTCTCATTTCAATGTGGGTTAAGAGTGTGTTTAGGAATTGATTTGATTACGCTATGGATTAGGAGTTGTAATTAAGTGTTTGGGTGAGAAAGAGGGTGATTAAGGCTTTTCAAGACAAGGTTTAGGAGTGATCTTGGTCATTAATGGGGTCAAACATCTTCTAATCGAGATTCCTAATCACATCCATTGGTTCCTTGATTTAAGGAAATTGAAAGGAAGAACACTATTCAATGATTCATGACATAAAGTCTTGATTTTAAGAAAGGGATTTTGAGTTTCTCTAAGCAATCTTAGGTTCTAATTAATCTCAATTAATTTTTTTGACTCTAGATTAGTAATTAGAATTTACTAATCTTTAATCAGAGCCTAATAATGCTTAGGTTTCGTTAGTCGCATGATTAAGCTCGTTAAGTGCTTAATTAGAGGCAAAACAGTAATTTTCTGCACAATCCTCCCGGGGCTATCCGGGCTTAACCAGATGTTAAATAGTTCTTAAAAACATTATTTCAAACCTTTGGGTGAAGTTCGGGCTCAATCGGCACTTAATTCTGAGTTAATCAGCCACAAGGGCATTTTGGTCATTTTATGCATCGGAACTCAAAAATGAGATTTTTCTGCTCTATTAGCACACATAACATACATAATCCCCTTTTAACATCAAAACATCCCCTGGAGGGTGGCTGGGATCGGCGATCCTCATTTTTCCTAGTAAAATGACCTTAGGGCATTTTGATGATTTTGTACACAGGGCAAAATTGGGGCGTTACAAATGTTATATCATGAATTAAATGTATACATGCTTAACAAACAAAAGAAAATCATTGTATACAAGAAACCAAGGCACAGGTCTTTAGAAAGTAGGACACAACTTCAAAAAGTACACTTCAAATGAAGATTTCAAACAAGCTATGAAGCAAATATGTTCTACACCCTTCAGTCATCTTGATTGCTATCATCTCATCATCTATAAGTTTTTATTGAAGATTAAAAGATCATATATACATACATATATATATATATATATATATATATATATATATATATATACATACACATACATACATATACATACATACATATATCAAGAAACTGATATTGCACTTTAGAAAGTTCACTTCACAGTGAAACAATGTACTCTACAGTAAAAGGAGGGAAATTTGAATTTCAAATTAAAAGTCAAATCTAGTTACAGACTGGCACGCCATCGCTTCTACTAACTTGGTCAACCACTCTAGCTTCTAGAAGGAAAAGTTCAGAAAACTTGTTCAGAAAGTAAAAAGTAGTTTCTGAAGGTAACATTAGAAACCTCTATTTCACAATGGCTTCTAGAATAGCTCTGACAGACAATGAGCTACTCCTCTAGATAGCTTTTCTAAGACACAAATAGATGATTAATTAATTAGACAACTGATTAAGGGAAACGAAGACCTTCTATAAATAGAGATGTTATGGCTACAAAGAAGAAGATCTGGACACTGCATAAGAGCTTAAATGCCTCGTCTCCTGTAAAGTCAATTACATCTTGTAATTAGTCTCTTTGTCTATAAAAATCTTCTTTTTTGCATTCTTAGTAGATCATATATTCTTCCAAAGAAAGATCTTAGAAAGAATTCATTCAAGATTTTCTCAAATCTATTATTATAAATCTTATGAAAAGTTGAGTATAGGTTACTTTGAGTGACAAACCCAAACATAAACCTTTGTAGCCTCAATCCAGTAGTGATTGGTGTGAGTTAGCTTGGAGAGGCTATTCAAAGACTACTTGCAATGTGGTAGTAGAGTTAGCTACTAGTCATGATTTTAGCTTGAAGAGGTTGTTCAAAGACTACTCAAGGTTAGGTTGGAGAGGCTGGTCAAAGACTACTTAGGTTGTGATAGCATAGTGTACTTGCTGGTCACTGGTTCAATTTGGAGATCCTGGTCAAAGACTACTTGGTTTGTGATAGTAGAGTTTACTACTGGTCACAGGTAAAAGCTTAGAAAGGCTATTGCAAAGACTATGCAATTTTCTCGATTTGAGAAAGGTTTTTAGTGGAACTCAATTGTTGTTGAGAACTGGATGTGGGCAGGTTAGGCAGTACTTGTAACACCCTAAAAATTATTTAAAAATGAATTTAAGCTTTATGTGTCATAATTTCAAAAATCTAACAGTTTTAACAATGATGAGGATGACCCAATGGATTTGTTAAAAAAAAATATGTGAATAGTGATATATAGGCCCTGTGGGCTTATTGGGACAGCCGAAACCTCAAATCCAAGACCAGGAGATGCTCGGAACTGAGAAAAGAGATGGTTAATGTTAGAAATAATGAGAATTGAAGATTTTATACCTGGAATTAATTTTCGGGCAATATCTTATTACCTGAATATGGTGTTTTACCTATTCGGCGAAATTTCAGTGTACAATTTTTAACACCGAAAACTAATTTATCTTTATAATAAGATAAATTTATCCTTATTATCCAAGTGTAAGGCTAAGATTTAATCTTGATTTACAAGATTAAATCCTATCCATCTATTTTTCTTTCTTTCTTTATGAATTATCCATTTATATTATATTATATTCCAACTTATTTATAAGATAAACATCACACAAATTTTCTCCCTGAAGCCATATCATTCTTGGCCAAAACAGCAAGGAACCAGTCAACTTCCTCTCCATTTTCCATGAGCTCCATGCTTGCATTCAAAGCCCATAAACACTAGCCTAGAGTTGTTGAAACTTCAAAGTTCCTTCACTAAACTTAATCTACACCTTAACACCTACAATTCTAACCGACTAAAATCTCAATTCTTATTCAATTCCCACTTCAATATCTTGCTTTCTCACTGCCTAAGGAAGGTTTGGGGCTTGAATTGGTGGCCTTGAAGTGAGCAAGATCACTTTTGAAACATCCTTGAAGCCAAGATCCTTAAAGCCACCAAAGTAGGGCATTTTAAACCTCTTTTACTTCAACTCTGTTTTTGTGATTTTCTTACTGATTTCATTGAATATTTTTGGTTGAATTGGTTGATAATATTTTGATAGTAATGTGTTAATTTTTGTGGAGTGGTTTGATGTTGTGAAAAATCATTTTTGTGGAAAGAGAATTTGAACTATGCTGCTGGATTTTTGATTTCTATATAGATAGCCACTGATCACAAATTTTCTGAGTGAATTGTGGGGATTTTCGTTATAAAAATTATATGTTGAAGCTAATATCCTAAGGTAACTCTGAGAATTTTCATGGATCATGATAAAGACTCTAACTGTCTGAAAAAAATCCTGAACGGGGACTATATATATATATGTGTGTGTGTGTGTGTTGCTTGAATTTCTAAAATTAAAGCTGTGAATTTGTCTAATTTTGTTACCATAGAAATGATTGAATTATCCTTTGAAATTTTTATAAGGTATCGTAACATCTTGAAAGGTAACCATGATTTTTATTCTGAATTTATTCAATCATTTGCTAGGGTTAAAAATTATGAGATTTTGGTTCTGAGCTGAGTATAAGTAGTCTCTGACCACTAAATTTATTGAATTCTCTTAACATAGTTACAGTACTCTTTTTGCTCTAAAATTTTTATGGAACCTTGAAGACACATTGAAGTATCATAGGCAATTTTCATAACTTTGGCTTTGATGGTTTGAAATGCATAATAAATTGTGCTACAAACATGTGAAATCTGCCATTATGTTGAAAATGAATTGGTGCTTTGAATTGATGAAATAATGACATCTTGTACTAGTATGACATGAGCACATCAATATGAATGCTTATTACAATTGCTTATATACGAAAGAAAAGCATAAGATTAAGTTTCTTGGCCTGGCGAAAGTAAATTCAGTTTGTTAGGAAAAGTAAACCTGACTACCAAGAAGAGCATAAGATTTATAATTCTTGGATTGGAGAAAGTAAATCCAGTCTGTTTGGGAAAGTAAACCTGACTACCCTTGGATTGAGTCAGGGAAAGTAAACCTAGCTAGGAATAAGCTTGTGTAAAATTAGAGAAAGTAAAGCCAATAATCATGTATAGGAATGAGCTCAATCTTGATAAGTAGTCTATTTCCCTTGTATGGTGTGATCCACTATAAATACCATTTAGTATAAACTATCTACTGTACAGTTATCCACGGCAGATACCCGTTGGGTACGGGTATAAACTAAGTTTTCCTATGTCAATGAAAAGGGAAAAGAGCACTGAATTGAGTTCTATGGGCATAAGTGAAATCAAGTCACTTTGAGATAAGTACACTACATTTAGCTTGTGCACACTCATCTTGTAACGCCCCGATTTTCCTTTCCTGTGTACAAATGACCAAAATACCCTTGCTATGATTAAGTATGGTTTTGAATTCTGATTTGACCCGGACTTTGCCCAGAAGTCTAAAACTATGTTTTCAAGGCATATTTGAGGTTTGATTTAGTCTCGGAGGTCCCGAGCAATTTTTGAGAAAAATTACGATTTTGCTCCTGCATAGTGCATTTTGGGCCTAATAATATATTTAGCAAAACCTAAGCAATATTAGGCTCTAATTAAAGGTTAGTAAATTCTAATTACTAATTTAAAGTCAAAATAATTAATTGAGGTTAATTAGAGCATAAGATTGCTTAGAGAAAACTCAAAACGCTTTTCTAGTTTTAATTCTTTGAGAAAGGAATCTAGAAATAGTGTTTTCTCTCTCCAATTCCCTAAATCAAGGAAACATGTTTGCATTGAATTCCTACTTAATGAAGTTTGACTTCACTAAGTGAGCAAGACAACTCTCTAATCACGTCTTGAGTAGGTTAATCACTTACTTACTAGCCCAAACACTCCATTAACAATTCCTAATCATGTTTTCCTCTAAACTCCATTCGTAACACAAAAGAAAGAAAAATATCTCCTTATGCCCATACCTCCATGATGGTCACCCATACCTCCATCATGGGCACCCATACCTTCCACCACACCTTCACATGTGAAAATTACACACTCAAGGAACCATGCCTAAGCCCATACCCATGGCCATACCTAGCCATGCCTACACCATACCTTACAAAGAGATATTTTCTTCCTTTTCCCTCCATGTATGTCATGGCCTCCCCCTCCATTCATTCACCCTTGATGTTGTTTTTCTATAAATACCATGCTTGGAAGAACTTGGGCACATTTGGAGTATTTGCTAAGAGAAAGTTTCAAAGAGCATTCTTGAGTTTTTCTCATTTTCTCTCAAGAGTTTAAAGAGTTCTTTTCATCTTCTTCTTACTCACAAAGAACCACCCCTCAACCATACATTACCTTCTAAACACTTAGCCTTGCCTTTCCAAAGATCAAACTCAAGGAACACAACTTTCTTCCTTTCTTTTTCTTCTTGGCCGAATCTTCCTTTCCACTTGAAGGAAGAATTTTATTCTTGTTCTCTTCAAAGGATCAAGCTTTACATCTTGCTAAAGAAAAGTTCTTGTGGTAGGGAATGTTGTTCTAAATTGCTTTAATCTTTTGATGTTTGTTTAAAGACAAGTTTTGTTGGTTTCTCTTGGCTTTTTGAACTTCTCTCTCTCTCTCTTTGTTTTTCGGTCTTGGAGCCTTTAGAACTTGAAAATGTTGGCTTGATGATGAGGGTTTCAAGGCGATGATCATGGGAGTCATCATTTGTGTAACCTCTAAAGCTTGGAAGTTGGTTCTTGGACCAAGAATGCTTTCAGTTTCTCCTTTTCTTGTAAAGGATTTGGTTTTTGATGTTTATTTTGAAGGAAAAATAACTCAAAGATGAGAACACATGATGATGGTGTTAGTATATCACTAAGTCATGGCCTCTAGAGTCCTAAAGATTTCCCTTTTCTTCCTCCTTGGCTTTGGCCATGTTTCCTTTTCTTCAAGTTTGGGGTTTTTATTTTAAAAGAATATGGAAGGTCAATAGCTTGATTTATTCTCTCAAATCCATTTCCTTGAGCTTGATGATTAGGTTTGTAACATCCTAATTTTTAATCCAATACTCTAGAACATACTTAGGTTAATCATTAGTCTGTTACTTCATAGTTCTCATTTTTACTTTGAAATACTTAGCGGAAAATACGGGTAAAATTTTTTTTTGAAATACAAAGTAAGAGCCGCGTGATGCGATATAACACGTAAAGGGCAAAATATACGTCTCATAACGTCATAGCATAGGGCACATAAAGGCACATCATGAGAAACACTAAATATCATCTCATATATATATATATAACTTGCCCACTTATAAGTGTGGGACTTAATTTAGTACAATGGAATACATGAAAGAAAATACAACATAAATATAAACATAAACTACTCCTCTACCCGAGTGCATCTAATAGGGTAACCTCTAAACAAAAGAAGGTTTACCCTCGTCTATGCAGTGTGTGCACTAACCCGGGCCATCCACAGCCTCCTACTGGCGACTATCCCTCGAGCGTGGCACGTAACCAGGAAACTGAGCAAGCTCCTCCGGTGAGAATAGGCGGAATGGGGCTCGGGAGTGACCTCCACGGCGCGGTCTCATATCCGGTCATCGTGCAAGCCTCGGCTGAGTCACGATGGGTTTGCTACCCTCCCCAAGTTCCATGGGTATGGTGGGGGAAGATCCCTCGGAGGGTACCTGGGTTGCCGAATCCTCGGAAGGATCCGTCTCTGAAAAAGACGTCGGGCAACGGGGCACGTACTGGGGGTAGTCTCGAACGGCGGACGCGGACGGTGGAGTACGGCGAAGCCTCTCCTCTCGGGGACGTGCATGCTCGAACACCAGGTCATCGCCAAAAGGTTAGATGGGGGAGAAATGATGGGAGTGTACAGGGGGAGTGAAGGGTCGACCCATGAACATGAATACTCTAATCGTGCATCGACCCACAAAATGGAATGACTCGTGGTCTGGGTCATGGTGCACCTCCCATGTCGGCGTGTCCACGAACACCACGAATATCGCCATCTGAAGACGTGACGGAAAGAAGAGATAGAGGGAGTGAGAATCTTGCTAAAGAATCTCAGTAGGGCCTCCTACTACCTAGGTGTCATCATTTACGTCCTCAGGAACCTTGGGTTTATTTTTGTAGAAGTAAGTGAGCATGCATCGAGTTCATTTTAAACTTTAAAATATACTTTAGCCAAGGTCCATTCATTTTAGGATGATCTTAATGTCATGAATGCAACATAATAGAGGATGTATACATGGCGCTACCCAATGCACATACATAAATCATATCATCAAGCATCATCATACTTAGTGGCATAAAGTGGCAATAGAAACATTCATATGGGACAAACTTAGTGACATAATCATAATCATGAAACTTCTCTTCCTCATGGGCCGCCCTAAAAGACAAGCGCTCTGGGGGTGCTCGGCCGAACCGGTGTCACCCAGAACTTACCACTTAACGATAAGTGTATCATAAATCATAAATCCCGAGTATCTGAGTACGGGTTAGGGGGCAATTCTCTTAGGGGTGCTCGGCCGAACCAGTGTCACCTAAGAGTATAAATTGGTACCGATGTCACATGAGTTCTATGGAGGTGCTCAGCCGAACCGATGTCATCCTAGAACCCATCTTAGTACCTTAATTTTCAAAATCTCTTTAAGTCCCCAAATTTGTCGAGAATTTGGCGGCACAAAGGCATTACGCCGAATTCCTTCCAAATTTTCTTTATGCCATCTAAACATATATCCTCATGAATTCCTCATATGAATAACATTATCATTCTTCACATAACACATGCATCATCATAGAACATTCAAACGCTCACCCTTACGGTAGCTTATGCTTTGACCCTTACGGGTCTTAATCTTGAGATATAGTTTTCTAACATCCGTCGCTCATATGTTATGCACCTAAGGGATCAAAATTAATCATCATTCCTAATCCTCATGTTCATACTCAAATCTGAAAAGCATAGGGCAAAATTTCTAACTTGTGATTACGGGGTTCTAGAACATATGTTTTAGACCCTTTCTCAGTTCCGTCTTTGCCTAAGGCGCTATAAATTAAATCTAAATCAATTATGAGGCATTCCTATGCTTAAGAACTAATTATAAATAACATTTATCATGTTGTAATGTTGCTGGAAAGAATCCAGGAAACTAAATGTTCTAGGAGTTCTACATTTGCATTTTTACGGTTTTCTAGGTACTAGTTTCCCTATAGGTGCTAAAATTCAATTCTAATCCAAATGTTACCAAGTTTTTCATGTCTAAACAATCCTAATCTGATTATGTTCCCATTAAAACAGTTTGGATAAGTTCCAAAAACAAATGGGTCTAAACTATGTTAAATTCTAACTTTATGGTATTTCTAGTTAGCTAGTTTCTTACCTATCATGTATAGAATCGTTCCTACATCATCATGTGATAATTTCACACATTCTAACACATCAAAGCATCATCATACAGCCATAAGCTCATCATGACAGTACCGAAAACATCTAACTTCAATAGGAGAACTAAATTGACATTTCTAGGTACATAAGTTAACTAGTTTCTCTTGGAATCAATTTAGAATTTCTAAAACTCTTTGCAAATCATTTTAATTCATCAAGAGGCTAAGAGAAGCCTTAGGTCAATGACCAAAACATATTTCATCTTCTAAAAGGGAATAAAGTCATATCTCATGATAACATAACCTTGTAAAGATTTGTAAAGCTTTAAGAAAAACTTAGAATATAGACTATTAGTCCTTGTAGCTAGATGAAAACTCATTGCAAGTCCATCATCACAGCTTGGCCGAAAACATGCATTCAAAGAATGCATTCACATTAAACTTTAACTTGAAATGAAATGGGCAAGTCTTTGAGCTCTAGGTTCTTAAGTTATGACATAAAATAAACGTGCTCATGTTTTTCATTTTTAATCTTGCTTACAAAATAAAGTGATGACTTAAAATAAATATGCAAGGCATAAACTTAAACGTGCAAGCTTGAAAGTAAATATGCAAGGTTCAATTCTTTATTTTAGTGCTCTTGGCCCAACAACAATCGACTTTAAGGTCGAAATAGAAAGGCATTCGAGAAATTAATTAGGTGATAATGCAAGTTCAATTCTTTATTTTAGTGCTCTTGGCTCAACAATAATCGACTTTAAGGCCAAAATAGAAAGGCTTTGAGAATTAAATTAAGTGATGATACAAGTTCCATTTTAATCTTTATGTTCTTAGGTGATAGCTTGAAAGTAAAGGTGCATAACAAGAATGTAAATATAAATGCAAGCATAAAATAAATTATGCAAGTTCATTTTATCTTTCTAGAGCTGTTAACAAGACTTTAAAGGAACTTAAACCTTAACCCAAACTCATCAAACCAAGATCGAGTAAAGTCTAGAGTCCTTCGAACTCAACATAACATTTTAGAAAATTAAAACATTTAACTTGTAGAAGAAAAGGAAGTGGTCGAAACTTCAAGAAGGAAAAGGAACATTTTAAAACTCTAGGGTCCATGATCTTGATGATATAATAACACCAACATCATGAGACCTCATCATTGAGTCCTTAAAACCATTTTGAAACATCACCAAAAATAGAGTTCTCAAGAGTTCAAGAAAGGAAGAACTAGAAACATTTTTGCTCAAGAACAAAGATCAAGCTCTAGAGTTTGTTCTAAGTGATGGACATCATCATGAAACTCTCATCATCAAGCTCTCATTTCTCTATTCTCATGGGCTCATGGCCGAATCAAGAAAGAAAAAGGAATAGAGAATAAATTCTAAAAAGAAAACAAGAAAAACCATAAACATCAAGCTTTAAAGAAGAACATTCATGAAAAGAAATCCCTACTTGGTGTGATGCTCTTGAAGATGGAAGAAGAAGATGAAGAAGATGAAGAACTTGAAGAACTTTGAAGGCTTGAACTTGAGAGAAAAGGAAGCTTTGAAGTGTTTCTTTGAAAACTTACACTTTGCAAATGAACCCAAAATGATACAAGTTCACCCAAGCAAGCTATTTATAGAGAAATGAAACAAATGAAGGGTGCACATGGAAAGGAAGGCTTCGGCCATCAGAGGGGAGGGAACCCATGAGCTCCATGAGGTGAGATAATGTGGTCTTGAGGCATGGTGAGGTATGGTTCAAAGTATAGTGAGGTATGGTTCAAGGCATGGCTCAAGCATGGTTCTTTGAGTGAGAAAACAAATCAACATGTGGTCAAATGAGGGAGAGGTGGCCGAAATGCATCAGCCAAGGGAGGAGGGTTTCTTGCATTTTAATTGTGGTTTAGAGTTGTGTTTAGGTGTATCTTTGATTAGGACTAAGATTAGGAATTTGTAAGAAAGTGTTTAGGTGAGAAAATGGGTAACTAAGGTTGTAACATCCTAATTTTTAACCCAATACTCTAGAACATACTTAGGTTAATCGTTAGTCTGTCACTTCATAGTTCTCATTTTTACTTTGAAATACTTAGCGAAAAATACGGGTAAATTTTTTTTTGAAATACAAAGTGAGAACCGCGTGATGCGATATAACATGTAACAGACAAAACATACATCTCATAATGTCATAGCATAAGGCACATAAAGGCACATCATGAGAAACACTTAATATCACCTCATATATATATATATATATATATATATATAACTTGCCCACTTATAAGTGTGAGACTTAATTTGGTATAAAGGAATGCATGAAAGATAATACAACATAAGCATAAACATAAACTACTCCCCTACCTGAGTACATCTAATGAGATAACCTCTAAACAAAAGAAGGTTTATCTCCATCTAAGTGGTGTGTGCTCCAACCCGGGCCATCCACAGCCTCCTACTGGCGACTATCCCTCGTGCGTGGCACGTAACGAAATCGCGCAAGCTCCTCCCGGCGTGAATAGGCGGAACTGGGCTCAGTGACTCTCACGGGCGTGGCCTCATCTTCGGTCATCGTGCAAGCATCGGCTGAGTCACGGAGGGCTCGCTACCCTCCCCAAGGTCCATGGGTATGGTGGGGGAAGATCCTTCGGAGGGTACCTGGGTTGCCGAATCCTCGAAAAGATCCGTCTCCGAAAAGACGACAGGCAACGGGGCACATACTGGGCGTAGTCTGTAACACCCTAGTAATTAACCAGATACACCTAGGTTGAATCTGATTAATGACTAGACTTTACTCCTTGCTTTGGTTCTTTCTTCATAATTTGAAAATACTTAGTGAAATTACGAGCCATTTTTTTTTAAACACATAATTGAAAACGTGAGCCGAGTACAACGTGAACGAGTAAGCGGAGTATAATAAGACGTTTAATAATATATCACATCATATCACATAGGCTCCATCATATAACATCCATAAGCACATTATAGCATATATTTACATACAATAACCTCACTCAAAGGGTGGGTTATGTTCATATACTTAAGGAAATACATGCCCCTAAACTAGATAACTCCATAAGCCGGGAAGGTTATCCTAAAACTAGGGTGCATGATCACACATAAATCTACTAAGAACCCTCTATGGCCACCGCCCCGAAATGGGGGAATAAATCCGATCCATCGATGAGCTCCTCGGGACGGGACACACGAGATGCACCAGTCAGTCGCATGGACGGCCTTCTCGCTAACCTCGGCTGAACAACTGTTTCCTCACTACCCTCTCTTACACGTGTGGGAGTAGGAGCAGAGCTCTCAGAATATACATGAGTAGGAGTGTCCTCTGAAGGATCAGTTTCAGAATATCTCGTCTCGGGAACATACTCTGGAAATCCATGGACAGCAGATGAAGCGGGATAAGAACGTAACATCCTTTCATCAAGTGGACGTGCATGTTCGAAAACCATTTCATCACTATAGGGAGAAGTAGGAGAAAATCGATAACTAGGGACAGGATATGCAAATGGACGACCTACGTAAATAAAAACACGAACTGCGCACCTCCCTTCAAAATGATACGAGCGATGCACCGGATCATAGTGAAATTCCCAAGTAGGGGTATCAACGAACAGGACGAATGTCGCCATTTGAATCTGGAGACAATGACGGAAATAAAGAAAAGGGAGTGAGAATCTTGCTAAAGAATTCTCAGTAAGGTACCTCCTTCTACAGTGTCATCATCAAAGTCCCAGGAACCTCGGGATTATTCTAAAATAGTGAGCATGCAAAGATTCATTTTAAGTTCGGACAAATACTTAACCGAGGTTCGTCAATTTTTAATCATGCGTCTTATAATGCATCTTATTCTTAACATGTCATATTTACAATGAACATTTCCTTTATCATTACATCATATTCCTCATCATCATTATCAAAATAACATGCATAAAAGAACGTCATATAATATTAGCTACATGTGACATAGTGCACATATTTCATTTCCTTAGGTGACTTAAAATCTTATCATCATCATTATTTTCCTTAGGCCACCCTATACTCCACCCTTTTGGGAGTAATTTAGGTTATGAGCTCATACTTTACTAGTCGTCACTAGCATATACTTATCCCTTGATAAGCTAAAGTCCCGACTCTACCCTTTTGAGAGAACGGGTTAGGGGCTAAAATCACCTTTTCACCACCTATAGTCCGATGGTTCCAAAGGATCATTTTCTTATAAGTTTAAGTCACCATTAAATCTTTGCATGTTATATCATAATACAATTCATAAACATCATAACATTTTCTCACTTATAGTCTTAAGCTAGAATAATATATATCAATCAGTAATCATGCATATGGGAGATTCCCAGAAAGAGAGGTGGGTCACAATGGACACGCTTAAATACCAAGTCTTTCCTTAGCTTAACCTTTCCAAATTACACTTTTACAACGATACACTTTCTTCTAGCAACAAAGGTAACTTTTACATAATAAAGAACATTTCATGTATAAGCATTCTCATTATTTGCAACAGCAACTATAACATGCAAGCCAGAAATCATTCAATAAGCATCCAATCCTTACATAGAATTATCAATTATAGAACTAATTAGTTACTAAACCAATTATGAATCATTCTCTTAACAATAAACCATAATTATCACAACTTCAATCATATCAAATCATTATCACACATTGATACTAAACTCAGATCAGTGGCCGAATCATGAACCTCATGCAATTACATAGAATCATATTTTAAGTGCATATAAATTACTAGTTCCCCGTAAAATCCTTGCAAAGCCTTAAAACTCATTTAGAAACTAGTTCTTTTGTCAAATTTGGGAGGATCTTCACAATTAAAATTCTCACTTAAGATAAAAGGAGTAAGTCTTGAGCTTTAGAGATTTAGGTGACATCTTAGAATTATAAACATGCTATGCAACCTTATTTTAATCTTATCTTTATAAGGTGATAGCTTGGAATTATAAACATGGTATGCAAGTCCATTTCTTTATCTTTAAGATTTAAGGTGATGACTTGAAAATTAAACATGATGCAAGAACTTGAAATATAAACATGATACAAGAAACTGGAGCGGCGGTAATCCGCAAACCAAAGAGAGGGAGAAGAGAATATTAAGAAACCGGAGCGGTAGTCCGCACAGACCAGAGAGAGGAGAAAAGATTATTAAGAAACCGGAGCGGCGGTAGTCCGCACAGACCGAGAGAGGAGAAGAGATTATTAAGAAACCGGAGCGGCGGTAGTCCGCATGACTGAGAGAGAGGGGAGAAGAGAATTATTATTACATCTTTTAAGCTCCAATCTCAAGACTTTTTAAAGAATAAATTCTTTAACTCCAATAATCATATTTCTTTGCTTGTGATACATGGGCAAGTCTTTGAGCTCTAGGATCTTTAGGTGATGGCATAAAATAAACATGTCATGCGTTGATTCTTTTAGCCATTATAAAATATAGTGAGAGCATAAATTAAATATGAGATGCAACCTCTTTATTATCTTGAAAGATTAAGTGATGACTTGAAACATAAACATGAAATACAAGCTTGGAATTTAAACATGAGAAATGCAAGTTCATTTATTCATTCTTGAAAATTTAGTGATGACATAGAAGGTAAACATGGTTATGCAAAGCATAAACTTAATCATGGATGCAAATTCATTTTGTTTCTTTACTAGAGCTCCTTCAAGACTTTAAAAGAATTATAAATTCAACCCAATACATATCTTAACAAGAAATAAAACATAAAAGGAAAATACATCTTTCAAGTTCTAAACTAAAAATCTTTGTTTTAGCATCATAAAGCATTATTCTTTAAACTTTTGCATCAAGTGGAACTTTCAAGCTTTAGAGGCCTAACTTGTGATGGATTTACAACCCACCCTCAAGGTCCTCATCATCAAGCCATCATCTTAGTTCCACCTAGGCCATATGGTTGAATTGGTTAAAGAAAAATTGAAGAGGAAAACCAAAATGAAAAGCTAAGGTAAGTTCATAATTTCATCATTTTGAGCTAAAAACACAACTCCTCAAAGCATAGAAATAAATTTAGAAACTACTCCCTACCTAATCTGAGTTGAAGAAGAGGAAGAGAACTTGGTTTCTTGAAGTGAAATGAAACAAAATCTCTTTGAAAAATTGAAGAAAGAATTCAGCCAAAGAGGAGGAAGAAAGAAAGTTTTTGGTGCTCCTAAAAACTAGTTATGAACCAAGCATTCCAAGACCACTCAAGCAAGCCTATTTATAGAAGATTTTGAGGCTTCTAATTGGCCAACATGATGAGGTAGTGGACGGAATTTTGCAGGAGAAATAAGGGAGGAAAAATCATTTTAGACAAAGTTGTATGAAATTAAGGAATTATGTCTCATATGGTGACATTTTGGCATTTTGTTTTAGTGCAACTTTTGGCAATAATTCAGCTGCATAATGGCATCAATAATTTCGTCCATTACAGCCCAAAGAAGTGAAATTTGTGTGTTCCATGCATTATTTAGGTGTAGGCAAGGTATTCATGTAATTTAGAGAATTTACGGTTAAGGGTTTAAGTGAATTAGTAAGCAATTTGGGTGTTTTTGAGCAATTTTGGGTTCTAATCAATCTAAATACATAATTTTGACTCTAGATTAATATTTAGAATTTAATAAGCTATAATTTGAGCCTAATATTGCTTAGGTTTCGGTATACGAATCAAAAATCCCGAAATTCGCAAAACTGCCCAAAAACAGGGGCAAAATCGTACTTTCACTTAAAAACTGCCCGAGGCCACCCGAGCTTAACCAATGGTTAATCATGACTTAAAAACACATTTTAAAACATTTTAGTGAGGTTCGGGCTCAGTCGGCATGCACATCGGAGTTAAAACAGCCGCAGGGGCGTTTTGGTCATTTCGCGTCGGAACTCAAAATTGAGATCCTTCTGCTCTATTAACACACATAACACAAACAATCCCTTATTATCCTCAAAATATCCCCTTGAGAATAGGTGGGGCCCACGATCCTCATTTTCTGAGTAAAATAACTTCAGGGGCATTTTGGTCATTTTATACGTACAGAAATTCGGGATTTGCAACTCTCACATGAATCATTCCTAACCTCTCTTCTAATGTTATATTCCTTTATTGAGGATTGTTCGGCCTCAAATCTTATGTAATAATTACCTACGGTAATTCGGTAATTGATTAATTTCTAATGACAGTAAAAATTACAGTAAAAATTGGGGCGTTACATTACTCCCCTCCTTAAAAAGAATTTCGCCTGAAATTGCTACCTGAGAACAACTCAGGTATTGTGCTTTCATGTTTGATTCCAGCTCCCATGTAAGTTCTTCGGTTTCACCTCGTCCCCATGCTACTTTGACCAGGGTACTGACCTTGTTCATAACCGCTTAACTCCTCGCTCGACGATTCTCCTGGGTAGTAAGTTAAATGTCAGGTTATCTCTTAATTGTACATGTTCTGGCTCTAGTACATGACTCGGGTCAGATTGATACTTTCTTAACTGAGAGACATGGAAAACATCATGAAGGTTGGATAGACTCGGGGGTAGGGCTATACGGTAGGCTATAGGTCCTACTTTGGTAAGGATTTCAAACGGACCAAGAAATCTGGGGCTCAATTTCTTTACTTTTATTGCTCGGCCTATGCCTGTGGTGGGGATGATCCTTAGGAACACGTGGTCCCCTTCTTGAAAATCTAGCAGTTTTCGCCGCTTGTCGCATAGTTTTTCTGTCGACTTTGAGCAGTAAGAATCTTATCCCTAATCTTCTTGATTTGTTCCGTTGTTTCCCTCACAATATCAGGTCCGAGTAAACTTTGCTCTCCGGGTTCATACCAACATAAGGGAGATTGACATTTTCGTCCATAGAGGGCCTCATACGGTGCCATACCGATACTTGCATGATAAGTGTTGTTATATGCAAATTCAATCAGTGGCAGGTACTTATCCCAACTTCCCCTTTGATCTAAAACACATGCCCTTAACATATCCTCCAAGGTTTGGATAGTTCTTTCAGATTGACCGTCTGTTTGGGGGTGATAGGCCGTGCTTAGACACGGCTTTGAACCAAATGCCTTTTGAAAGGCTCCCAAAATCGTGGCGTAAACCGCGGATCCCGTACCGAGATTATCGTCGGCGGCACCCCATGTAACCTTACTATCTCCTGAATATATAATTGTGCTAACCTATCCAAGGAATAAGTCACCTTAATAGGTAAAAAGTGGGCTGACTTCGTCAATCGATCCACGATTACCCATATGGTATCATGATTCATTTGGGTCCTCGGTAATCCAGTCACAAAATCCATGGAGATACTATCCCACTTCCACTCGGGGATCGACAAAGGTTGCAGCATTCCGAGGTTTTTGGTGTTCAATCTTCA
Source organism: Dalbergia cochinchinensis (assembly GCA_031216125.1). Taxonomy (NCBI): domain Eukaryota; kingdom Viridiplantae; phylum Streptophyta; class Magnoliopsida; order Fabales; family Fabaceae; genus Dalbergia; species Dalbergia cochinchinensis. The sequence goes on along the minus strand of CM062372.1, from coordinate 47,360,881 downwards.
CCTTTTGACACACTAAGCACTTACTCACCCATGTGCACACATCTTTCTTCATTCCAGGCCACCAGAACATCTTCTTCAAATCTTGATACATCTTGGTGGCACCAGGATGAAGGGTAAAATGGCTCTTATGGGCTTCCTCCAAAATATCCTTTCGGAGGCCACCACTAGCAGGCACACATATTCGACCTTTAAACCTCCACAAATCGTCCATTCCTTGGGTAAAACCTATCAACTTTCCCCGCCTTCATCGCCCTAAAGTCTCTTGAAACTCGGATCGTCCCCTTGAGCTTGAACAATCCTTTCTTTGAACTCACTTGTCACTCTAAGATGACAAGCTCTGATGCCCTTAGTGGTCAAAGTCATTCCTAGGTTTAAGTCCCTAAATTGCTCAATCAATTCAACCTCCTTCACCATTAAACGGGACACTTGTAAGGACTTCCTACTCAAAGCATCAGCTACTACATTAGCTTTACCAGGATGGTAGTTCAATCCAAAATCATAATCTTTCAAGAACTCCATCCATCGCCTTTGCCTCATGTTTAGCTCTTTTTGATCAAAGAGATATTTCAAACTCTTGTGATCGGAAAACACCTCAAACTTAACTCCATATAAATGGTGTCTCCAAATCTTTAGAGCAAACACGACGGCAGCTAACTCAAGGTCATGGGTAGGGTAGTTTGCCTCATGTGGCTTGAGTTGTCTTGATGCATAGGCCACCACTTGCCTATCTTGCATCAATACACAACCTAAACCCTTTTTTGAAGCATCACAATACACCTCGAAAGGCATATTGGGGTCGGGTAACACTAAAACAGGGGTCGAGGTTAGCTTGTGTTTTAACTCTTGAAAGCTCTTTTCACACTCCGGGGTCCATGAAAAATGGGTGTTCTTCCTAGTCAGCTTGGTCAAAGGTAGGGAAATCTGGGAAAATCCCTTGATAAATCGACGGTAATAACCGGCTAAACCCAAAAAGCTCCTTACTTCGCCATTCTGCGTGGTTGGTCTTTCCCAGTTTACTACCGCTTCTACCTTACTAGGATCTACAGCAATTCCTTTCTTAGATACTACATGCCCTAAAAATTGCACCTTATCCAACCAAAACTCACACTTGGAAATCTTGGCATATAGTTTCTTTTCCTTCAACATCTCGAGTACTATGGTCAGGTGGCATTCATGCTCTTCATGGGTCTTAGAATATATGAGAATGTCATCTATAAAGACAACTACAAACTGATCTAAATAGGGCCGAAAGATCCTATTCATGTAATCCATAAAAATAGCTGGAGCATTGGTTAACCCAAAGGACATTCTTTGCAAACTCAAAATGGCCGTGTCGAGTCACGAAAGGCCGCTTTAGGTATGTCTTCATCTCTCACTCTAATTTGATGGTAGCCTGACCTCAAATCTATCTTAGAAAACACTACCGCACCTTTTAGTTGGTCCATCAAATCATCGATCCTAGGCGAGAGGATACATGTATTTCAGCGTTACTTTATTGAACTGCCGATAATCTACACACATCCTCATACTCCCATCCTTTTTCTTTACAAACAACACAGAGCCTCCCCAAGGTGAAGCACTAGGCCTAACAAACTTTTTCTCCAATAAATCTTCCAATTGAGTTTTTAACTCGGTCAATTCTAATGGGGACATCCTGTATGGGGCTATGGATATAGGTCCCGCACCCTAAGCAATTCTATGGAAAACTCTATCTCTCTCTTGGGAAACTCAGTATCTCATCCGAAATACTTCAGGATAATTTCTTACTATTGGTATCTCATCGATACTTTGCTCAAAGTCTACATCACTAGCGGCTAAGAAAATGTAACCTTTACTCTCACCCTTACCACAATCCATTTCCACAGCAGTTATGTAAAGACTTATGGGTTTCATAGGGTCAATAGGAACAGGAAGAAAAGTGATGGTTTTCTCATACAGTTTAACAAGATACGGTTGGCCTCAAGCCAATCCATGCCAAGAATCACATCTAAACCTCGCATGGGTAAGCAAATAAGATCTAAAACAAAGGATCTATTATCTATAATAAAACTACAATCTAAACAACATTTACAAGTCCTAACGGGTTTTCTAGTCGGGGTAGAAACAATAAGGTCAAAAGGAAGCTCAGTCATAGGTAAATTAAGGCTTTTAACACATGAATAGGAGATAAAAGAATCAGAAGCGCCAGGATCATATAGTACATTTAAGTCTTTACCATGCATATTACCCTTACCTTCCATGAGATTTCGTGACTTCGTAGTTTCTTCAAAGATTAACGATAAATACCCTTCCCTGGTATTGCGGCTTGGGATTTGGGGTTGGCGGGTTCCTTTCCGTGCATTCTCGGGAGTAATGACCTGGTTTTCCACACCGATAGCACACGTTTGTTCCGGCTCGACATGGCATGCTCCCATGATTCTTGCCGCACTTGGGACATTCCATGGATGGCGCAGGCTGTGGAGGTACTGTTGGACCTCTTTGTGGTGCTTTCCCTTTATTGTTGTTATTGTTGTTGTTGTGATTGTTACTGAGGTTATTGTTGTAGCGGTTGTTATTATAGCGGTTGTTGTTGTTTGGCCTTCCTTGTTGAAAATTTCTTTGTGTCCCTTGTGGTCTTGATTGAGGGGCAAATGGAGGTCGATTCTGCCTCTTGAACTGCTGACCTTGAGGTGTCAACTTTTTGGTAATATTATCTGACTTTGGGCTGTTTAGTTTTCTTTGACCTTCTTCAATAATCCGACATTTGTTAACTAGGGTAGAGAAATCCCTAATCTCCAAATGTGCAACTGCCACATTAAGTTCCGCCTTCAACCCTGACTCGTATTTAATGCATTTCCAGTACTCATCAGGATTTCCTTGGTACATTCTTGAGAACTTAATGAGTTCTTCAAATCTGGCAGTGTACTGGGCCACATTCATATTCCCCTGGACAACTTGCATGAATTCAATGTCCTTGGCATTTCTAACTGACTCTGGAAAGTACTTTTCATAAAAATGGACCTTGAAAAGTTCCCAATCAATGTCCATGTCGGTCGTCTCCAGGAGTCTTCGAACACCCGTCCACCAGAAACCGGCATCACCTTCAAGCATATGAGTAGCGAATGTGACCTTTTGCTCCTCCGAGCATGGGACTACAGCAAAGACCTTCTCAATATTCCGAATCCATTCATCTGCAATATTTGGATTCAGTGTCCCTTTGAAAACTGGTGGGTTTGCCTTACGAAACTCCCCGAAAGCAGGCATGTTCTCGAATCTCATGTCCCTGATTCATATTGGCTTGACGATCCTGATCCATTCGTTCCATCATCATTCTCATGGTCCTTGCTACGTCGCGGAGTGCTTCGGCTGTCTCGTTGCCTTGATTATTCGTCTTTGCGCTCCTAGTCTATTGTCGGCGTGCCATTGGTCCCTATACACACAAAACAGCAACACTGAGGTGATCAGGCCCAATATTCCATGCAAAGTGAGCAAGTTACCATGGCACTTTCAACATACAGTAGTCATGTATTTCTAATCCTCAAGCTCATCCTAATGATAAACATCTACACATGGCGTTACTAACGTATTATGCTTTAGAAGCATAGCTAGTCCAATCCTCGGGCTCCATGAGAATCGAATCGCTCACGATACCAAAATGTAACACCCTAGTAATTAACCAGATACACCTAGGTTGAATCTGATTAATGACTAGACTTTACTCCTTGCTTTGGTTCTTTCTTCATAATTTGAAAATACTTAGTGAAATTACGAGCCATTTTTTTAAAAACACATAATTGAAAACGTGAGCCGAGTACAACGTGAACGAGTAAGCGGAGTATAATAAGACGTTTAATAATATATCACATCATATCACATAGGCTCCATCATATAACATCCATAAGCACATTATAGCATATATTTACATACAATAACCTCACTCAAAGGGTGGGTTATGTTCATATACTTAAGGAAATACATGCCCCTAAACTAGATAACTCCATAAGCCGGGAAGGTTATCCTAAAACTAGGGTGCATGATCACACATAAATCTACTAAGAACCCTCTATGGCCACTGTCCTGGAAATGGGGGAATAAATCCGATCCACTGATGAGCTCCCTCGGGACGGGACACACGAGATGCACCAGTACAGGGTCGCATGGGCGGCCTTCTCGCTAACCTCGGCTGAACAACTGTTTCCTCACTACCCTCTCTTACACGTGTGGGAGTAGGAGCGAGCTCTCGAATATACATGAGTAGGAGTGTCCTCGAAGGATCGGTTTGAGAATATCTCGTCTCGGAACATACTGGAAATCCATGGACAGCAGATGAAGCGGGATAAGAACGTAACATCCTTTCATCAAGTGGACGTGCATGTTCGAAAACCATTTCATCACTATAGGGAGAAGTAGGAGAAAATCGATAACTAGGGACAGGATATGCAAATGGACGACCTACGTAAATAAAAACACGAATCACAGCACCTCCCTTCAAAATGATACGAGCGATGCAGGATCATAGTGAAATTCCCAAGTAGGGGTATCAACGAGCAGGGCGAATGTCGCCATTTGAATCTGGAGACAATGACGGAAATAAAGAAAAGGGAGTGAGAATCTTGCTAAAGAATTCTCAGTAAGGTACCTCCTTCTACAGTGTCATCATCAAAGTCCCAGGAACCTCGGGATTATTCTAAAATAGTGAGCATGCAAAGATTCATTTTAAGTACGGACAAATACTTAACCGAGGTTCGTCAATTTTTAATCATCGTCTTATAATGCATCTTATTCTTAACATGTCATATTTACAATGAACATTTCCTTTATCATTACATCATATTCCTCATCATCATTATCAAAATAACATGCATAAAAGAACGTCATATAATATTAGCTACATGTGACATAGTGCACATATTTCATTTCCTTAGGTGACTTAAAATCTTATCATCATCATTATTTTCCTTAGGCCACCCTATACTCCACCCTTTTGGGAGTAATTTAGGTTATGAGCTCATACTTTACTAGTCGTCACTAGCATATACTTATCCCTTGATAAGCTAAAGTCCCGACTCTACCCTTTTGAGAGAACGGGTTAGGGGGCTAAAATCACCTTTTCACCACCTATAGTCCGATGGTTCCAAAGGATCATTTTCTTATAAGTTTAAGTCACCATTAAATCTTTGCATGTTATATCATAATACAATTCATAAACATCATAACATTTTCTCACTTATAGTCTTAAGCTAGAATAATATATATCAATCAGTAATCATGCATATGGGAGATTCCCGGGAAAGAGAGGTGGGTCACAATGGACACGCTTAAATACCAAGTCTTTCCTTAGCCGTAACCTTTCCAAATTACACTTTTACAACGATACACTTTCTTCTAGCAACAAAGGTAACTTTTACATAATAAAGAACATTTCATGTATAAGCATTCTCATTATTTGCAACAGCAACTATAACATGCAAGCCAGGAAATCATTCAATAAGCATCCAATCCTTACATAGAATTATCAATTATAGAACTAATTAGTTACTAAACCAATTATGAATCATTCTCTTAACAATAAACCATAATTATCACAACTTCAATCATATCAAATCATTATCACACATTGATACTAAACTCGGATCAGTGGCGAATCATGAACCTCATGCAATTACATAGAATCATATTTTAAGTGCATATAAATTACTAGTTCCCCGTAAAATCCTTGCAAAGCCTTAAAACTCATTTAGAAACTAGTTCTTTTGTCAAATTTGGGAGGATCTTCACAATTAAAATTCTCACTTAAGATAAAAGGAGTAAGTCTTGAGCTTTAGAGATTTAGGTGACATCTTAGAATTATAAACATGCTATGCAACCTTATTTTAATCTTATCTTTATAAGGTGATAGCTTGGAATTATAAACATGGTATGCAAGTCCATTTCTTTATCTTTAAGATTTAAGGTGATGACTTGAAAATTAAACATGATGCAAGAACTTGAAATATAAACATGATACAAGAAAGCTGGAGCGGCGGTAATCCGCATGAACCAGAGAGGAGAAGAGAATATTAAGAAACCGGAGGCGGTAGTCCGCACAGGACCAAAGAGAGGAGAAAAGATTATTAAGAAACCGGGCGGTAGTCCGCACGAGGACGATAGAGGGAGAAGAGATTATTAAGAAACCGAGCGGCGGTAGTCCGCACAGGACCGATAGAGGGAGAAGAGAATTATTATTACATCTTTTTAAGCTCCAATCTCAAGACTTTTAAAGAATAAATTCTTTAACTCCAATAATCATATTTCTTTGCTTGTGATACATGGGCAAGTCTTTGAGCTCTAGGATCTTTAGGTGATGGCATAAAATAAACATGCCATGCGTTGATTCTTTTAGCCATTATAAAATATAGTGAGAGCATAAATTAAATATGAGATGCAACCTCTTTATTATCTTGAAAGATTAAGTGATGACTTGAAACATAAACATGAAATACAAGCTTGGAATTTAAACATGAGAAATGCAAGTTCATTTATTCATTCTTGAAAATTTAGTGATGACATAGAAGGTAAACATGGTTATGCAAAGCATAAACTTAATCATGGATGCAAATTCATTTTGTTTCTTTACTAGAGCTCCTTCAAGACTTTAAAAGAATTATAAATTCAACCCAATACATATCTTAACAAGAAATAAAACATAAAAGGAAAATACATCTTTCAAGTTCTAAACTAAAAATCTTTGTTTTAGCATCATAAAGCATTATTCTTTAAACTTTTGCATCAAGTGGAACTTTCAAGCTTTAGAGGCCTAACTTGTGATGGATTTACAACCCACCCTCAAGGTCCTCATCATCAAGCCATCATCTTAGTTCCACCTAGGCCATATGGTTGAATTGGTTAAAGAAAAAATTGAAGAGGAAAACCAAAATGAAAAGCTAAGGTAAGTTCATAATTTCATCATTTTGAGCTAAAAACACAACTCCTCAAAGCATAGAAATAAATTTAGAAACTACTCCCTACCTAATCTGAGTTGAAGAAGAGGAAGAGAACTTGGTTTCTTGAAGTGAAATGAAACAAAATCTCTTTGAAAAATTGAAGAAAGAATTCAGCCAAAGAGGAGGAAGAAAGAAAGTTTTTGGTGCTCCTAAAAACTAGTTATGAACCAAGCATTCCAAGACCACTCAAGCAAGCCTATTTATAGAAGATTTTGAGGCTTCTAATTGGCCAACATGATGAGGTAGTGGACGGAATTTTGCAGGAGAAATAAGGGAGGAAAAATCATTTTAGACAAAGTTGTATGAAATTAAGGAATTATGTCTCATATGGTGACATTTTGGCATTTTGTTTTAGTGCAACTTTTGGCAATAATTCAGCTGCATAATGGCATCAATAATTTCGTCCATTACAGCCCAAAGAAGTGAAATTTGTGTGTTCCATGCATTATTTAGGTGTAGGCAAGGTATTCATGTAATTTAGAGAATTTACTGATTAAGGGTTTAAGTGAATTAGTAAGCAATTTGGGTGTTTTTGAGCAATTTTGGGTTCTAATCAATCTAAATACATAATTTTGACTCTAGATTAATATTTAGAATTTAATAAGCTATAATTTGAGCCTAATATTGCTTAGGTTTGGTATACTGAATCAAAAATCCCGAAATTAAAAGCGCCCAAAAGCAGGGCAAAATCGTACTTTCACTTAAAAACTGCCCGAGGCCACCCGAGCTTAACCAATGGTTAATCATGACTTAAAAACACATTTTAAAACATTTTAGTGAGGTTCGGGCTCAGTCGGCATGCACATCGGAGTTAAAACAGCCCTTGAGGCGTTTTGGTCATTTCACACGTCGGAACTCAAAATTGAGATCCTTCTGCTCTATTAACACACATAACACAAACAATCCCTTATTATCCTCAAAATATCCCCTTGAGAATAGGTGGGGCCCACGATCCTCATTTTCTGAGTAAAATAACTTCAGGGGCATTTTGGTCATTTTATACGTACAGAAATTCGGGATTTGCAACTCTCACATGAATCATTCCTAACCTCTCTTCTAATGTTATATTCCTTTATTGAGGATTGTTCGGCCTCAAATCTTATGTAATAATTACCTACGGTAATTCGGTAATTGATTAATTTCTAATGACAGTAAAAATTACAGTAAAAATTGGGGCGTTACATAGTCTCGAACGGCGGACGCAGACGGTGGAGTACGGCGAAGCCTCTCCTCTCGGGGACGCGCGCGCTCGAACACCAGGTCATCATCAAAAGGTGAGACGGGGGAGAAACGATGGGAATGTACAGGGGGAGTGAAGGGTCGACCCATGAACATGAATACTCTAACCGTGCATCGACCCACAAAATGGAATGACCCATGGTCCAGGTCATGGTGCACCTCCCATGTCGGCGTGTCCATGAACACCACGAACGTTGCCATCTGAAGACGTGACGGAAAGAAGAGATAGAGGGAGTGAGAATTTTACTAAAAAATCTCAGTAGGGCCTCCTACTACCTAGGTGTCATCATCCACGTCCTCAGGAACCTTGGGTTTAATTATACAAAATGAGTGAGCATGCATTAAGTCCATTTTTAAGTTCTAAAACATAGTTTAGCCAAGGTCCATTCATTTTAGGATGATCTTAATGTCATGAATGCAGCACAATAGAGAATGTATACATGGTGCTACCTAATGCACATACATAAATCAAATCATCAAGCATCACCATACTTAGTGGCATAAAGTGGCAATAGAAACATTCATATGGGATGAACTTAGTGACATAATCATAATCATGAAACTTCTCTTCCTCATGGGCTGCCCTAAAAAACAAGCGCTCTAGGGGTGCTCGGCCGAATCGGTGTCACCGAGAACATGTCACATCTCTAGGTTATGAGCTCATACCTTAACTAGTCGTCACTAGTTCTTACTTACCACTTAACGATAAGCGTATCATAAATCATAAATCTCGACGATCTGAGTACGGGTTAGGGCGCAATTCTCTTAGGGGTGCTCGGCCGAACCAGTGTCACCTAAGAGTATAAATTGGTACCGATGTCACATGAGTTCTATGGAGGTACTCAGCCGAACCGGTGTCATCCTAGAACCCATCTTAGTACCTTAATTTTCAAAATCTCTTTAAGTCCCCAAATTTATCGAAAATTCGGCGGCACAAAGGCATTACGCCGAATTCCTTCCAAATTTGCTTTATGCCATATAAACATATATCCTCATGAATTCCTCATATGAATAATATTATCATTCCTCACATAACAAATGCATCATCATAGAACATTCAAACGCTTACCCTTATGGTAGCTTATGCTTTGACCCTTACGGGTCTTAATCTTGAGATATAGTTTTCTAACATCCGTCGCTCATATGTTATGCACCTAAGGGCTCATAATTAATCATCATTCCTAATCCTCATGTTCATACTCAAATCTGAAAAGCATAGGGCAGAATTTCTATTTTGTGGTTATGGGGTTCTAGAACTTACGTTTTAGACCCTTTCTCAGTACCGTCTTCGCCTAAGGCGCTATAAATTAAATCTAAATCAATTATGGGACATTCCTATGCTTAAGAACTAATTATAAATCACATTTATCATGTTGTAATGTTGCTGGACAGAATCCAGAAAACTAAATGTTCTAAGAGTTCTACATTTGCGTTTTTACGGTTTTCTAGTTACTAGTTTCCCTATAGGTGCTAACATTCAATTCTAATCCAAATGTTACCAAGTTTTTCATGTCTAAACAATCCTAATATGATTATGTTCCCATTAAAACAGTTTGGATAAGTTCCAAAAATAAATGGGTCTAAACTATGTTAAATTCTAGTTTTACGGTGTTTCTAGTTAGCTAGTTTCTTACCTATCATGCATAGAATTATTTCTACATCATCATGCGATATTTTCACACATTCTAACACATCAAAACATCACCATACAGCATCACACTCATCATGACAAAACCAAGATCATGGAGCTTGAGTAAGAGAATTAAATTGACATTTCGAGGTACATAAGTTAACTAGTTTCTCTTGGAATCAATTTAGAATGTCTAAAACTCCTTGCAAATCATTTTAATTCATCAAGAGGCTAAGAAAAGCCTTAGGTCAGTGACCAAAATATATTTCATCTTCTAAAAGGGAATAATGTCGTATCTCATGATAACATAACCTTGTAAAGATTTATAAAGCTTTAAGAAAAACTTAGAACATAGACTATTAGTCCTTGTAGCTAGATGAAAACTCATTGCAAGTGCATCATCACTACTTGGCCGAAAACATGCATTCAAAGAATGCATTCACATTAAACTTTAACTTGAAATGAAATGGGCAAGTCTTTGAGCTCTAGGTTCTTAAGTTATGACATAAAATAAACGTGTTCATGCTTTTCATTTTTAATCTTGCTTACAAAATAAAGTGATGACTTAAATTAAATATGCAAGGCATAAACTTAAACGTGCAAGCTTGAAAGTAAATATGCAAGGTTCCATTCTTTATTTTAGTGCTCTTGGCCCAACAACAATCGACTTTAAAGCCGAAATAGATAGGCATTCGAGAAATTAATTAGGTGATAATGCAAGTTCAATTCTTTATTTGAGTGCTCTCGGCCCAACAACAATCGACTTTAAGGCCGAAATAGAAAGGCTTTGAGAATTAAATTAAGTGATGATGCAAGTTCCATTTTAATCTTTATGTTCTTAGGTGATAGCTTGAAAGTAAAGGTGCATAACAAGAATGTAAATATGAGTGCAAGCATAAGATAAATTATGCAAGTTCATTTTATCTCTCTAGAGCTCTTAACAAGACTTTAAAGGAACTTAAACCTTAACCCAAACTCATTAAACCGAGATATGATATAGTCTAGAGTTCTTAGAACTCAACATAATATTTTTAGGAATCAAACCATGAAACTTAGAAAAAGAAAAGAAAAGGGCCGAAACTTCAAAAAGAAAAAGGAACATTTTAAAACTCTAGGGTCCATGATCTTGATGATATAATAACACCAACATCATGAGACCTCGTTATTGAGTCCTTAAAACCATTTTGAAACATCACCAAAACTAAAGTTCTCAAGAGTTCAAGAAAGGAAGAACTAGAACCATTTTTGCTCAAGAACAAAGATCAAGCTCTAGAGTTTGTTTCAAGTGATGAACATCATCATGAAACTCTCATCATGAAGCTCTCATTTCTTTGAACTTCAAGGCCCATGGCCGAAAATGAGAAAGAAAAAGGAGAAGAAAAGAAGTTCTAAAAAGAATCAAGAGAAACTATGAACATAAAGCTAGAACAAGAACTTTAAAGAAAGAAGTACTTGAAAGAAAATCCCTACTTGGTGTGATGATCTTGAAGATGGAAGAAGAAGATGAAGAACTTGAAGAACTTTGAAGACTTGAACTTGAGAGAAAAGGAAGCTTTGAAGTGTTTCTTTGAGAACTTACACTTTGCAAATGAACCCAAAATGATACAAGTTCACCCAAGCAAGCTATTTATAGAGAAATGAAACAAATGAAGGGTGCAAATGGAGGGGGAGGCTTCGGCCATCAGATGAGGAGGGAGCCCATGAGTTCCATGAGGTGAGATAATGTGGTCTTGAGGCATGGTGAGGTATGGTTCAAAGTATGGTGAGGTATGGTTCAAGGTATGGCCTCAAGCATGGTTCTTTGAGTGAGAAACAATTCAACATGTGTGGTAATTGAGAGAGAGAGGCCGAATGTGCATCAGCCATGGGGGAGAGTTTCTTGCTTTTTAATTGTGGTTTAGAGTTGTGTTTAGGTGTATCTTTGATTAGGATTAAGATTAGGAATTTGTAAGAAAGTGTTTAGGTGAGAAAATGGGTAATCAAGGTTGTCAAGACATAATTAGAGAGTGTTCTTGCATCATTAGTGAGTTATAAATTCATTTTAGTGTATAAACAATTCTAGACACAATTCCTTGATTTAAGGAATTGGAGAGAGAAAACACTATTCAAGATTCCAAGACTAGGAATCTTGAGTTCTAAAAAAGGATTTAAGTTTAATCTAAGCAATTTTAGGTTCTAATTAATTTTAATAAATTATTTTGACTCTAGATTAATTAGGGAAATTAATTAATCTTCGTTGAGAGCCTAATATTGCTTAGGTTTACTTAATTACATCATTAAGCTTAAAAACAGTATTCTAGGGGCAAAATCGTAATTTTGCACTAAAACTGCCCAGGACCGCGGGGACTCAAACATATGTTTTGAAACATGTAAAAACATGGTTTTAAACCTCTGGGGAAAGTTCTGGGCTCAAACGGCACCTCTACCCGCGTAAAACGCTATAGGGGTATTTTGGTCATTTTGTCCCAAAACTGCGGAAAATAAGACTTTTGCCTTCGGAACCACTCAAGGGTCATTCAATCCCCTTCAAACATTAAGTTGGCCCTTCGAGTACTGCCGAGTCGGCCATCCTCGAATTCTGGGCCGAAAATGTCCTCAGGGGCATTTCGGTCATTTTCCACTCAGATAGAAAATCGGGGCGTTACATTACTCCCCTCCTTAAAAAGAATTTTGTCCTCGAAATTCGTACCTTAGAAGAGCTATGGATACTTGGTCTTCATCTCCGACTCTAATTCCCACGTGAATTCTTCGGTCTTGTCCCGTCCCCATGCCACTTTCACCAAAGGAACGGACTTGTTCCTTAACTGCTTGACTCCGCGATCCACGATCCTCGTTGGTGGCAGATTGAAAGTTAGGTCCTCCCTTAACTGTACATGCTCTGGCTCTAGGACATGGCTAGGGTCGGACTCGTATTTTCTTAACTGGGAGACGTGAAAGACGTCATGGAGATTGGAAAGATTTGGGGGGTAAGGCTATTCTGTAATTTACTGGCCCTACTTTTTGAAGGATTTCGAATGGACCAAGGAATCGGGGGCTCAAATTTTTAACTCTCATGGCTCTTCCTATGCCTGTAGTGGGGGTGATCCTGAGGAACACATGTTCCCCCTCGTTAAAATCCAATGGCTTGCGCCGCCTATCCATATAGCTTTTCTGCCTACTTTGAGCGGTAAGCATCCTATCCCGTATCCTTTTGATTTGCTCCATTGTTTCCCTCACTATATCGGGCCCTAACATGCTTTGTTCTCTGGCTCATACCAGCATAGAGGGGACTGGCATTTCCGTCCATATAGGGCTTCGTAGGGTGCCATGCCGATACTCGCATGATAACTGTTGTTATATGCAAACTCGATCAGTGGCAGGTACTTGTCCCAACTTCCCTTTTGATCCAGAACACAGGCTCTCAACATGTCTTCCAAGGTCTGGATCATTCTTTCTGATTGTCCGTCTGTTTGTGGGTGGTAAGCTGTGCTCAAACACAACTTCGAACCAAACGCCTTTTGGAAAGCTTCCCAAAAACATGACGTAAATCGCGGATCCCTATCTGAGATTATCGTCGACGGTATTCCATGTAATCTCAAGATCTCTTGGAAGTATAACTGAGCCAATTTGTCCAAAGAGTATGTCACTCTAATAGGCAGAAAGTGAGCCGACTTGGTTTGTCGATCCACTATCACCCATATGGCGTCATGGCCAGCTTGGGTCTTAGGCAATCCTGTCACGAAATCCATTGATATACACTCCCATTTCCATTCGAGGATTGACAGGGGTTGCAACAAACCTGATGGCTATTGGTGCTCGATCTTCACCTTTTGACACACCAAGCACTTACTAACCCAGGCGACCACATCCTTTTTCAATCCGGGCTACCAGAACATCCTTTTCAAATCTTGGTACATCTTGGTAACACCAGGATGGATGGTGAAATGGCTTTTATGGGCCTCCTCCAAGATCTTCTCTCGGAGGTCACCATCTTATGGCACACAGATTCCTCTTTCAAACCTCCATACCCAATCGGAACCTTGTTCAAATCCCTTATGTTTTCCTGCCTTAACCGCCTCTATGAGCTCTCTAAATTCCTCACTCTCCCTTTGTGCTAGCATAACTCTTTGTTTAAACCCACTTGTTACGGTAAGATAGCACATTTTCATACCATCCTTGGTCACAGACATCCCCAAATTCATATCTCTAAACTTCTCTATTAGCTCAACTTCCTTGACCATCATGTGAGATAGGTGTAATGACTTTCGGCTCAAGGCATCGGCGACTACATTAGCCTTGCCAGGGTAGTAACTTAAACCGAAGTCATAGTCCTTAAGGAACTTCATCCACTTCCTCTGCCTCATGTTTAGCTCCTTTTGATCAAAGAGGTACTTGAGACTCTTGTGATCGGAGAAAACTTCAAACCTTACACCATATAAATGGTGTCTCCACATCTTCAAGGAAAATACTACGGCTGCTAATTCTAGGTCATGGGTGGGGTAGTTTGCCTCATACGGCTTGAGTTGTCTTGATGCATAGGCTACCACTTGCCTATTTTGCATCAATACACAGCCTAAACCCTTACCCGAGGCATCGCAATATACCTCGAAGGGTACATCGGGACTTGGTAACACTAGAACTGGGGTTGTGGTTAGCTTCTCCTTAAGCTCTTGGAAACTCTTCTCACACTCGGAACTCCACTTGAAGGGTGCATTTTTCCTAGTTAGCTTAGTCAGGGGTAGGGCAATTTGGGAGAATCCCTTAATAAACCTACGGTAGTAGCCTGCTAAACCCAAAAAGCTCTGTATTTCCGTTACGGTGGTTGGTCTATCCCAATTCATTACGGCTTCTACCTTACTAGGATCAACGACTATTCCTCCTTTTGACACAACGTGCCCTAAAAACTTCGCCTCCTCCAACCAAAATTCACACTTAGAAAGTTTTGCATACAGCTTTTTCCCTTTCAAGATCTCCAAAACTATCCTCAAATGACGCTCATGCTCCTCGTGGGTCTTCGAATAGATGAGTATATCATCTATGAAAACGACCACAAACTGATCTAAATAGGGTCTAAAGATCCTATTCATGTAATCCATAAACATTGCAGGAGCATTTGTCAACCCAAAAGATATCACCGTGAACTCAAAGTGTCCATACCGAGTTCTAAAGGCGGTATTTGGTATATCTTGATCTCTTACCCTAATTTGGTGGTATCTTGACCTTGGATCGATCTTGGAAAATACTACCGCTCCTCTCAATTGGTCTATAAGATCATCAATTCTAGGCAAAGGGTACTTGTTTTTCACTGTCACACGGTTCAATTGCCTATAATCTATGTACAACCTCATGCTCCCGTCCTTTTTCTTGACAAACAAAGTAGGGCTCCCAAAGTAATTACTAGGTCTAATAAAACTCTTTCCCAAAAGCTCCTCAAGTTGGGTTTTTAACTTGGCTAACTCTAAGGGTGACATCCTATAGGGGGCAGTGGAGATTGGTCCCGCTCCAGGAACCAACTCAATGGATAACTCCACTTCTCTCTTGGGGGGAAACTCGGGTATCTCTTCCGGAAATACCTCGGGATAGTCTCTTACTACCGGTATACTCTCTATATTTTGCTCAAAGTCTACCTCGCTAGCGGCTAGGAGAACATATCCCTTAGTCTTCTGCCCACTACAGTTGACCTCTACGGCATTGAGGTAAAGTTTAAAAGTTTGACTAGTTTCACTAGGGGGAGAAGAGAAGACGACTGTTTTGGTGTTACAATCTAACATTACACAGTTGGCACGAAGCCAATCCATGCCAAGGACTACACCTATACCTTTCATGGGTAAGCAAATTAAATCTATGACAAAGGATCTATTTTCTACTGTAAGATGGCAATTTAAACAATAGAAACAAGTATTTACAGGGTGATTTGTGGGGGTAGAGACAATAAGATCAAAAGGAAGTTTGGAAGTCTTTAAATTAAGAGACTCGACACTAGCATATGAAATGAAAGAGTGTGTAGCGCCAGAGTCATAAAGTACAGTTAAAGGTTTGTCATTTATCTCGCACATACCTTCGATGAGGTCGTTAGACCTTTCTGCTTCGTCCGCGTTGAGGGTGAAGACCCTCCCTTGGTGTTGTGGCCTAGGGCTCTGATTCACCGGCCCTCTGTTATTGCATCTGTTGGCGTAGTGGCTGGGCTTCCCGCACTTGAAGCACACATTTTGCCCAGCTAAGCAGGGACGGTTGCCATGATCTTTCCCGCACTGGGGACATATTATCGCCGGTGTAGGCCTAGCAAAGGTGGCAGGGGCTCCTTGAGAAGTCTTGTTCTTGGTCCCACTGGACCCTCCTTGTTGCGCATTGTTCCGGGGGCCTCCCGACACTCCTTGCCGGTTATTGTTGTTGTTGTTGTTGTTTCGGTGGTTGTTGTTTTGGAATGGTGGTCTGTAGGGTTGCTTGGGTTGTTGATGGAAGGGGGTTCTTTGTTGTTGTTGATGTGGCTTGAATTGGTTGGTGTGGTAGGGGTTGTAATGGTTTCGGGGTTGGTTTTGGTGTTGAGGTTTGAACTTCGGGGCTTGAGGTCCTAGCCCCTTAGCTCGTTCCGCCCTCGCGGCCTGGAGCTTACCTTGTCCTTCCTCCAGAATGCGGCACTTGTTGACCTGGGTGGGGAAGTCCTTGATCTCCATATGTGCTACAGCGTAGTTCAATTCCGGCTTCAACCCGACTTCGTACTTCACATATTTCCATATTTCGTCGGGGTTCCCTTGGAACACCCGCGAGAACTTGATCAGTTCTTCAAATCTCGCCGTGTACTGGGCGACAGTCCTTCCTCCTTGAGTTAACTGCAAGAACTCAATATCCTTTGCATTCCTTACTGACTCCGGGAAGTACTTCTCGTAGAAGTAAGTCTTGAAACGACTCGATTGGCAGCGGATGCGAAGCTTCTAGCAGCCTTCGGGTGCCAGTCCACTAGAACTCGGCATCTGACTCCATCATATAAGCAGCGAACGTGACCTTTTCCTCCTCCGAGCAAGCGACCACGGAGTAGATCTTCTCCAAATTCTTAATCCACTTGTCAGCTTTGTCGGGATCCATGGCTCCTGTAAAGGTCGGTGGGTTTGCCTTGCGAAACTCACCAAACCTCGCTTGCTCGACCATTTCAGCAGTAGGGGGAGCACGTTCGGTGTCCCCTTGTTGGTTCATCCTTTTGAACATCCGCTCCATGGCTCTTGCCATGTCACAAACAGCAGCAGCAGTAGCATCGTTTTGGTCCCCCTCGGTTGGGGTCCTAGGTTATCTCCTTGGTGCCATTGGTTCCTAAACACATGAGATAATAAACACTGAGGTGATCAGGCTCAATATTCCATGTAAGATGAGCTAGTTACCATGGCACACGCAAGTAGACAAGGGTCATGCACTTCTATCCTATAGCTTGTTTCTAACTAAGCACTACGCATGACATAGCTATCGTACTATGCTTTAGAAAGCATAGTCAGTCCAATCCTCAGGCTCCATGAGAATCCAACTGCTCTGATACCATAATGTAACATCCTAATTTTTAACCCAATACTCTAGAACATACTTAGGTTAATCATTAGTCTGTTACTTCATAGTTCTTATTTTTACTTTGAAATACTTAGCTGAAAATACGGGTAAATTTTTTTTTAAAATACAAAGTGAGAGCCGCGTGATGCGATATAATATGTAACGGACAAAACATACATCTCATAACGTCATAGCATAAGGCACATAAAGGCACATCATGAGAAACACTGAATATCACCTCATATATATATATATATATATATAACTTGCCCACTTATAAGTGTGGGACTTAATTTGGTACAAAGGAATGCATGAAAGATAATACAACATAAGCATAAACATAAACTACTCCCCTACCCGAGTACATCTAATGGGATAACCTCTAAACAAAAGAAGGTTTATCTCCATCTAAGTGGTGTGTGCTCCAACTCGGGCCATCCACAGCCTCCTACTGGCGACTATCCCTCGTGCGTGGCACGTAACCAAGAAAATGTGCAAGTTCCTCCGACGTGAATAGGCGGAACGGGGCTCGGAAGTGACCTCCACGGCGTGGCCTCATCTCCGGTCGTCGTGCAAGCCTCGGCTGAGTCACGGAGGGCTCGCTACCCTCCCCAAGGTCCATGGGTATGGTGGGGGAAGATCCCTCGGAGGGTACTTGGGTTGCCGAATCCTCGAAAGGATCCGTCTCCGAAAAAGACGACGAACAGCAGGGCACATCTTTGGGGTAGTCTCGAGCAGCGGACGCGGATGGTGGAGTCTGGCGAAGCCTCTCCTTTTCGGGGGCCTTGACTTTCGAACACCAGGTCATCACCAAAAGGTGAGGCGGGGAGAAAGCGATGGGAATGTCTGAGGGAGTGAAGGGTCGACCCATGAACATGAATACTCTAACCGTGCATCGACCCACAAAATG
Source organism: Dalbergia cochinchinensis (assembly GCA_031216125.1). Lineage (NCBI taxonomy): Eukaryota > Viridiplantae > Streptophyta > Magnoliopsida > Fabales > Fabaceae > Dalbergia > Dalbergia cochinchinensis. The sequence goes on along the minus strand of CM062372.1, from coordinate 47,342,628 downwards.
GAATGACCCGTGGTCCGGGTCATGGTGCACCTCCCATGTCGGCGTTTCCATAAACACCACGAACGTCGCCATCTGAAGACGTGACGGAAAGAAGAGATAGAGGGAGTGAGAATCTTACTAAAGAATCTCAGTAGGGCCTCCTACTACCTAGGTGTCATTATCTACGTCCTCAGGAACCTTGGGTTTAATTATACAAAATGAGTGAGCATGCATTAAGTCCATTTTTAAGTTCTAAAACAAAGTTTAGCCAAGGTCCATTCATTTTAGGATGATCTTAATGTCATGAATGCAACACAATAGAGAATGTACACATGGCGCTACCTAATGCATATACATAAATCATATCATCAAGCATCATCATACTTAGTGGCATAAAGTGGCAATAGAAACATTCATATAGGATGAACTTAGTGACATAATCATAATCATGAAACTTCTCTTCCTCATGGGCCTCCCTAAAAGACAAGCGCTCTGGGGGTGCTCGGCCGAACCGGTGTCACCCAGAACGTCTCACATCTCTAGGTTATGAGCTCATACCTTAACTAGTCGTCACTAGTTCTTACTTACCACTTAACGATAAGCGTATCATAAATCATAAATCCCGACTATCTGAGTACGGGTTAGGGGGCAATTCTCTTAGGGGTGCTCGGCCGAACCGGTGTCACCTAAGAGTATATATTGGTACCGATATCACATGATTTCTATGGAGGTGCTCGGCCGAACCGATGTCATCCTAGAACCCATCTTAGTACCTTAATTTTCAAAATCTCTTTAAGTCCCTAAATTTGTCAGAAATTCGGCGGCACAAAGGCATTACACCGAATTCCTTCCAAATTTGCTTTATGCCATATAAACATATATCCTCATGAATTCCTCATATGAATAACATTATCATTCTTCACATAACACATGCATCATCATAGAACATTCAAACGCTTACCCTTATGGTAGCTTATGCTTTGACCCTTACGGGTCTTAATCTTGAGATATAGTTTTCTAACATGCATTGCTCATATGTTATGCACCTAAGGGCTCATAATTAATCATCATTCCTAATCCTCATGTTCATACTCAAATCTGAAAAGCATAGGGCAGAATTTCTAACTTGTGATTACGGGGTTCTAGAACTTACGTTTTAGACCCTTTCTCAGTTCCGTCTTCGCCTAAGGCGCTATAAATTAAATCTAAATCAATTATGAGGCATTCCTATGCTTAAGAACTAATTATAAATCACATTTATCATGTTGTAATGTTGCTGGACAGAATCCAGAAAACTAAATGTTCTAAGAGTTCTACATTTGCGTTTTTATGGTTTTCTAGTTACTAGTTTCCCTATAGGTGCTAAAATTCAATTCTAATCCAAATGTTACCAAGTTTTTCATGTCTAAACAATCCTAATATGATTATGTTCCCATTAAAACAGTTTGGATAAGTTCCAAAAATAAATGGGTCTAAACTATGTTAAATTCTAGCTTTACGGTGTTTCTAGTTAGCTAGTTTCTTACCTATCATGCATAGAATTGTTTCTACATCATCATGCGATATTTTCAAACATTCTAACACATCAAAACATCACCATACAGCATCACACTCATCATGACAAAACCGAGATCATGGAGCTTCAGTAAGAGAATTAAATTGACATTTCGAGGGACATAAGTTAACTAGTTTCTCTTGGAATCAATTTAGAATTTCTAAAACTCCTTGCAAATCATTTTAATTCATCAAGAGGCTAAGAAAAGCCTTAGGTCAGTGACCAAAATATATTTCATCTTCTAAAAGGGAATAATGTCGTATCTCATGATAACATAACCTTGTAAAGATTTATAAAGCTTTAAGAAAAACTTAGAACATAGACTATTAGTCCTTGTAGCTAGATGAAAACTCATTGCAAGTCCATCATCACTACTTGGCCGAAAACATGCATTCAAAGAATGCATTCACATTAAACTTTAACTTGAAATGAAATGGGCAAGTCTTTGAGCTCTAGGTTCTTAAGTTATGACATAAAATAAACGTGCTCATGCTTTTCATTTTTAATCTTGCTTACAAAATAAAGTGATGACTTAAATTAAATATGCAAGACATAAACTTAAACGTGCAAGCTTGAAAGTAAATATGCAAGGTTCCATTCTTTATTTTAGTGCTCTTGGCCCAACAACAATCGACTTTAAGGCCGAAATAGATAGGCATTCGAGAAATTAATTAGGTGATAATGCAAGTTCAATTCTTTATTTTAGTGCTCTCGGCCCAACAACAATCGACTTTAAGGCCGAAATAGAAAGGCTTTGAGAATTAAATTAAGTGATGATGCAAGTTCCATTTTAATCTTTATGTTCTTAGGTGATAGCTTGAAAGTAAAGGTGCATAGCAAGAATGTAAATATGAGTGCAAGCATAAGATAAATTATGCAAGTTCATTTTATCTCTCTAGAGCTCTTAACAAGACTTTAAAGGAACTTAAACCTTAACCCAAACTCATTAAACCGAGATATGATATAGTCTAGAGTTCTTAGAACTCAACATAATATATTTAGGAATCAAACCATGAAACTTAGAAAAAGAAAAGAAAAGGGCCGAAACTTCAAAAAGAAAAAGGAACATTTTAAAACTCTAGGGTCCATGATCTTGATGATATAATAACACCAACATCATGAGACCTTGTCATTGAGTCCTTAAAACCATTTTGAAACATCACCAAAACTAAAGTTCTCAAGAGTTCAAGAAAGGAAGAACTAGAACCATTTTTGCTCAAGCACAAAGATCAAGCTCTAGAGTTTGTTTCAAGTGGTGAACATCATCATGAAACTCTCATCATGAAGCTCTCATTTCTTTGAACTTCAAGGCCCATGGCCGAAAATGAGAAAGAAAAAGGAGAAGAAAAGAAGTTCTAAAAAGAATCAAGAGAAACTATGAACATAAAGCTAGAACAAGAACTTTAAAGAAAGAAGTACTTGAAAGAAAATCCCTACTTGGTGTGATGATCTTGAAGATGGAAGAAGAAGATGAAGAACTTGAAGAACTTTGAAGACTTGAACTTGAGAGAAAAGGAAGCTTTGAAGTGTTTCTTTGAGAACTTACACTTTGCAAATGAACCCAAAATGATACAAGTTCACCCAAGCAAGCTATTTATAGAGAAATGAAACAAATGAAGGGTGCAAATGGAGGGGGAGGCTTCAGCCATCAGATGAGGAGGGAGCCCATGAGTTCCATGAGGTGAGATAATGTGGTCTTGAGGCATGGTGAGGTATGGTTCAAAGTATGGTGAAGTATGGTTCAAGGTATGGCCTCAAGCATGGTTCTTTGAGTGAGAAACAATTCAACATGTATGGTAATTGAGAGAGAGAGGCCGAATGTGCATCAGCCATAGGGGAGAGTTTCTTGCATTTTAATTGTGGTTTAGGGTTGTGTTTAGGTGTATCTTTGATTAGGATTAAGATTAGGAATTTGTAAGAAAGTGTTTAGGTGAGAAAATGGGTAATCAAGGTTGTCAAGACATAATTAGAGAGTGTTCTTGCATCATTAGTGAGTTATAAATTCATTTTAGTGTATAAACAATTCTAGACACAATTCCTTGATTTAAGGAATTGGAGAGAGAAAACACTATTTAAGATTCCAAGACTAGGAATCTTGAGTTCTAAAAAGGGATTTAAGTTTAATCTAAATAATTTTAGGTTCTAATTAACTCTAATAAATTATTTTGACTCTAGATTAATTAGGGAAATTAATTAATCTTCGTTTAGAGTCTAATATTGCTTAGGTTTGCTTAATTACATCATTAAGCTTAAAAACACTATTCTAGGGGCAAAATCATAATTTTGCACTAAAACTGCCTTGGACCGCCGGGACTCAAACAGATGTTTTGAAACATGTAAAAACATGGTTTTAAACCTGCAGGAAAGTTCCGGGCTCAAACGGCACCTCTACCCGCGTAAAACGCTATAGGGGTATTTTGGTCATTTTGACCCGAAACTGCAGAAAATGAGACTTTTGCCTCCAGAACCACTCAAGGGTCATTCAATCCCTTTCAAACACTGAGTTGGCCCTTTGAGTACAGCCGAGTCGGCCATCCTCGAATTCTGGGCCGAAAATGTCCTCAGGGGCATTTCGGTCATTTTCCACTCAGACAGAAAATCTGGGCGTTACATTACTCCCCTCCTTAAAAAGAATTTCGTCCTCGAAATTCGTACCTTAGAAGAGCTATGGATACTTGGTCTTCATCTCCGACTCTAATTCCCACGTGAATTCTTCGGTCTTGTCCCGTCCCCATGCCACTTTCACCAAAGGAACGGACTTGTTCCTTAATCTTGACTCGCGATCCACGATCCTCGTTGGTGGCGATTGAAGATTAGGTCCTCCCTTAACTGTACATGCTCTGGCTCTAGGACATGGCTAGGGTCGGACTCGTATTTTCTTAACTGGGAGACGTGAAAGACGTCATGGAGATTGGAAAGATTTGGGGGTAAGGCTATTCTGTAGGCTACAGGCCCTACTTTTTGAAGGATTTCGAATGGACCAAGGAATCGAGGGCTCAACTTTTTAATTCTCATGGCTCTTCCTATGCCTGTAGTGGGGGTGATCCTGAGGAACACATGTTCTCCCTTGTTAAAATCCAACGGCTTGCGCCGCCTATCCGCATAGCTTTTCTGCCTACTTTGAGTGGTAAGCATCCTATCCCGTATCCTTTTGATTTGCTCCGTTGTTTCCCTCACTATATCGGGCCCTAACATGCTTTGTTCTCTGGGCTCATACCAGCATAGAGGGGACTGGCATTTTCGTCCATATAGGGCTTCGTAGGGTGCCATGCCGATACTCGTATGATTGCTGTTGTTATATGCAAACTCGATCAGTGGCAGGTACTTGTCCCAACTTCCCTTTTGATCCAGAACACAGGCTCTCAACATGTCCTCCAAGGGCTGGATCGTTCTTTCTGATTTTCCGTCTGTTTGTGGGTGGTAAGCTGTGCTCAAACACAACTTCGAACCAAACGCCTTTTGCAAGGCTCACCAAAATACATGAAGTAAATCGCGGATCCCTATCTGAGATTATCGTCGACGGTACTCCATGTAATCTCACGATCTCTTGGAAGTATAGCTGAGCCAATTTGTCCAAAGAGTATGTCACTCTAATAGGCAGAAAGTGAGCCGACTTGGTTAGTCGATCCACTATCACCCATATGGCGTCATGGCTAGCTTGGATCTTAGGCAATCCTGTCACGAAATCCATTGATATGCACTCCCATTTCCATTCGGGGATTGACAGGGGTTGCAGTAAACCTGATGGCTTTTGGTGCTCGATCTTCACTTTTTGACACACCAAACACTTACTAACCCAGGCGACCATATCCTTTTTCAATCCGGGCCACCAGAACATCCTTTTCAAATCTTGGTACATCTTGGTAACACCAGGATGGATGGTGAAATAGCTTTTATGGGCCTCCTCCAAGATCTTCTCTCGGAGGTCACCATCTTGTGGCACACAGATCCTTCCTTCAAACCTCCATACCCAATCGGAACCTTGTTCGAATCCCTTGAGTTTTCCTGCCTTAACCGCCTCTATGAGCTCCCTAAATTCCTCACTCTCCCTTTGTGCTAGCATAACTCTTTGTTTAAACCCATTTGTTACGGTAAGATAGCACATTTTCATACCCTCCTTGGTCACAGACATCCCCAAATTCATATCTCGAAACTTCTCTATTAGCTCAACTTCCTTGACCATCATGTGAGATAGGTGTAATGACTTTTGGCTCAAGGCATCGGCGACTACATTAGCCTTGCCGGGGTGGTAACTTAAACCGAAGTCATAATCCTTAAGGAACTCTATCCACCTCCTCTGCCTCATGTTTAGCTCCTTTTGATCAAAGAGGTACTTGAGACTCTTGTGATCGGAGAAAACTTCAAACCTTACACCATATAAATGGTATCTCCACATCTTCAAGGCAAATACTACGGCTGCTAATTCTAGGTCAAGGGTGGGGTAGTTTGCCTCGTACGGCTTGAGTTGTCTTGATGCATAGGCTACCACTTGCCTATTTTGCATCAATACACAGCCTAAACGCTTCCCGGAGGCATCGCAATATACCTCGAAGGGTACATTGGGCCTTGGTAACACTAGAACTGGGGTTGTGGTTAGCTTTTCCTTAAGCTCTTGGAAACTCTTCTCACATTCGGGATTCCACACGAAGGGTGCATTCTTCCTAGTTAGCTTGGTCAAGGGTAGGGCAACTTGGGAGAATCCTTTTATAAACCTACGGTAATAGCCTGCTAAACCCAAAAAGCTCCGTATTTCCGTTACGGTGGTCGGTCTATCCCAATTCATTACGGCTTCTACCTTACTAGGATCAACGGCTCTACCTCCTTTTGACACAACGTGCCCTAAAAACTTGACCTCTTCCAACCAAAATTCACACTTAGAAAGTTTTGCATACAGCTTTTTCTCCTTCAATATCTCCAAAACTATCCTCAAATAACGCTCATGCTCCTCGTGGGTCTTCGAATAGATGAGTATATCATCTATGAAAACGACCACGAACTGATCTAAATAGGGTCTAAAGATCCTATTCATGTAATCCATAAACACTGCAGGAGCATTTGTCAACCCAAAAGACATCACCGTGAACTCAAAGTGTCCTACCGAGTTCTAAAGGCGGTCTTTGGTATATCTTGATCTCTCACCCTAATTTGGTGGTATCCTGACCTTAGATCGATCTTGGAAAATACTACCGCTCTTCTCAATTGGTCCATAAGGTCATCAATCCTAGGCCAAGGGTACTTGTTTTTCACTGTCACACGGTTCAATTGCCTATAATCTATGCACAACCTCATGCTCCCGTCCTTTTTCTTGACAAACAGGACTGGGACTCCCCAAGGTGAGGCACTAGGTTTGATAAAACTCTTTCCCAAAAGCTCCTCAAGTTGGGTTTTTAATTCGGCTAACTCCAAGGGTGACATCCTATAGGGGGCGGTAGAGATTGGTCCCGCTCCAGGAACCAACTCAATGGAGAACTCCACTTCTCTCTTGGGGGGAAACTCGGGTATCTCTTAGGAAATACCTCGGGATAGTCTCTTACTACTGGTATATTCTCTAAATTCTGCTCAAAGTGTACTTCGCTAGCGGCTAGGAGAACATATCCCTTAGTCTTTTGCCCACTACAGTTGACTTCTACAGCATTAAGATAGAGTTTCAAAGTTCGGCTAGTTTCATTAGGGGGAGAAGGGAAGACAACTATTTTGGTGTTACAATCTAACATTACACGGTTGGCGTGAAGCCAATCCATGCCAAGGACTACACCTATACCTTTCATGGGTAAGCAAATTAAATCTATGACAAAGGATCTATTTTCTACTGTAAGATGGCAATTTAAACAACAGAAACAAGTATTTACAGGGTGATTTGTGGGGGTAGAAATAATAAGATCAAAAGGAAGTTTGGAAGTCTTTAAATTAAGAGACTCGACACTAGCATATGAAATGAAAGAGTGTGTAACGCCAGAGTCATAAAGTACAGTTAAAGGTTTGCCATTTATTTCGCACATACCTTCGATGAGGTCGTTAGACCTTTCTGCTTCGTCTGCGTTGAGGGTGAAGACCCTCCCTTGGTGTTGCGACCTAGGGTTGATTCGTCGGCCCTCCGTTATTGCATCTGTTGGCGTAGTGGCCGGGCTTCCCGCACTTAAAGCACACGTTTTGTCCAGCTAGGCAGGGACGGTTGCCATGATCCTTCCCGCACTGGGGACATACTATTGCCGGTGTAGGCCTAGCAAAGGTGGTGGGGGCTCCTCGGGGCGTCTTGTTCTTGGTCCCACTGGACCCTCCTTGTTGAGCATTGTTCCGGGGGCCTCCCGACACTCCTTGCCGGTTATTGTTGTTGTTATTGTTTCGGTGGTTGTTGGTCTGATACGGTGATCTGTAGGGTTGCTTGAGTTGTTGAGGTGGCTTGAACTGGTTGGTGTGGTAGGGGTTGTAATGGCTTCGAGGTTGGTTTTGGTGTTATGGTTTGAACTTCGGGGCTTGAGGTCCTAGCCCCTTAGCTCGTTCCGCCCTCACAGCCTGGAGCTTACCTTGTCCTTCCTCTAGAATGCGGCACTTGTTGACCAGGGTAGGGAAGTCCCTGATCTCCACGTGTGCTACGGCGTAGTTCAGCTTCGGCTTCAATCCGGCTTCGTACTTCACACATTTCCATATCTTGTCGGGGTTCCCTTGGAACACCCGCGAGAACTTGATTAGCTCTTCAAATCTCGCTGTGTACTAAGCAACAGACCTTCCTCCTTGGGTTAGTTGCATGAATTCAATGTCCTTCGCATTCCTTACTGACTCCGAGAAGTACTTCTCATAGAAGTAAGTTTTGAACAGACTCGATTGACGGAATACCGAAGCTTCTAGTAGCCTTCGGGTGCCGGTCCACCAGAACTCGGCGTCCGACTCCATCATATAGGCAGCGAACGTGACCTTTTGCTCCTCCGAGCAAGCGACCACGGAGTAAATCTTCTCGAAATTCTTGATCCACTCGTCAGCTTTGTCGGGATCCATGGCTCCTCTAAAGGCCGGTGGGTTTGCCTTGCGAAACTCACCAAACCTTGCTTGCTCGACCATTTCAGCAGTTGGGGGAGCACGTCCGGTGTCCCCTTGTTGGTTCATTCTTTCGAACATCCGCTCCATGGCTCTTGCCATGTCACGAACAGCAGTAGCAGTAGCATCTTTTTGGTCCCCCTCGGTTGGGGTCCTAGGTTGTCTCCTTAGTGCCATTGGTTCCTAAACACATGAGACAATAAACACTGAGGTGATCAGGCTGAATATTCCATGTAAGATGAGCTAGTTACCATGGCACACGCAAGTAGACAAAGGTTATGCACTTCTACCCTATAGCTTGTCTCTAACTAAGCACTACGCATGACATAGCTATCGTAAAGGGCAAAACATATGTCTCATAACGTCATAGCATAGGGCACATAAAGGCACATCATGAGAAACACTGAATATCATCTCATATATATATATATATATAACTTGCCCACTTATAAGTGTGGGACTTAATTTAGTACAATGGAATACATGAAAGAAAATACAACATAAACTACTCCCCTACCCGAGTGCATCTAATGGGGTAACCTCTAAATAAAAGGCGGTTTACCCTCGTCTATGCGGTGTGTGCACTAACCTGGGCCATCCACAGCCTCCTACTGGCGACTATCCCTCGAGCATGGCATGTAACCAGGAAACTGAGCAAGCTCTTCCGACGAGAATAGGCGAAACGGGGCTCGGGAGTGACCTCCACGGCGCGGTCTCATCTCCGGTCGTCGTGCAAGCCTCGGCTGAGTCACGGTGGGCTCGCTACTCTCCCCAAGGTCCATGGGTATGGTGGGGGAAGATCCCTCGGAGGGTACTTGGGTTCCCGAATCCTCGGATGGATCCGTCTCCGAAAAAGACGATGGGCAACGGGGCACATACTGGGGGTAGTCTCGAACGACGGACGCGGACGGTGGAGTACGGCGAAGCCTCTCCTCTCGGGGACGTGCGTGCTCGAACACCAGGTCATCACCGAAAGGTGAGACGGGGAAGAAACGATGGGAGTGTACAGGGGAGTGAAGGGTCGACCCATGAACATGAATACTCTAACCGTGCATCGACCTACAAAATGGAATGACCCATGGTCTGGGTCATGGTGCACCTCTCATGTCGGCGTGTCCACGAACACCACGAACGTCGCCATCTGAGGATGTGATGGAAAGAAGAGATAGAGGGAGTGAGAATCTTGCTAAAGAATCTCAGTAGGGCCTCCTACTACCTAGGTGTCATCATCTACGTCCTCAGGAACCTTGGGTTTATTTTCGTAGAAGTAAGTGAGCATGCATCGAGTTCATTTTAAACTTTAAAATATACTTTAGCCAAGGTCCATTCATTTTAGGATGATCTTAATGTCATGAATGCAACATAATAGAGGATGTATACATGGCACTACCTAATGCACATACATAAATCATATCATCAAGCATCATCATACTTAGTGGCATAAAGTGGCAATAGAAACATTCATATGGGACGAACTTAGTGACATAATCATAATCATGAAACTTCTCTTCCTCATGGGGGTGCTCGGCCGAACCGGTGTCACCCAGAACGTCTCACATCTCTAGGTTATGAGCTCATACCTTAACTAGTCGTCACTAGTTCTTACTTACCACTTAATGATAAGCGTATCATAAATCATAAATCCCGACTATCTGAGTATGGGTTAGGGGGCAATTCTTTTAGGGGTGCTCAGCCGAACCGGTGTTACCTAAGAGTATAAATTGGTACCGATGTCACATGAGTTCTATGGAGGTGCTCGGCCGAACCGGTGTCATCCTAGAACCCATCTTAGTACCTTAATTTTCAAAATCTCTTTAAGTCCCCAAATTTGTCGGGAATTTGGCGGCACAAAGGCATTACGCCGAATTCCTTCCAAATTTGCTTTATGCCATATAAACATATATCCTCATGAATTCCTCATATGAATAACATTATCATTCTTCACATAACACATGTATCATCATAGAACATTCAAATGCTTACCCTTACGGTAACTTATGCTTTGACCCTTACGGGTCTTAATCTTGAGATATAGTTTTCTAATATCCGTCGCTCATATGTTATGCACCTAAGGGCTCATAATTAATCATCATTCCTAATCCTCATGTTCATACTCAAATCTGAAAAGCATAGGGCAGAATTTCTAACTTGTGATTACGGGGTTCTAGAACTTACGTTTTAGACCCTTTCTCAGTACCGTCTCGCCTAAGGCGCTATAAATTAAATCTAAATCAATTATGGGACATTCCTATGCTTAAGAACTAATTATAAATCACATTTATCATGTTGTAATGTTTCTGGACAGAATCCAGAAAACTAAATGTTCTAAGAGTTCTACATTTGCATTTTTACGATTTTCTAGTTACTAGTTTCCCTATAGGTGCTAAAATTCAATTCTAATCCAAATGTTACCAAGTTTTTCATGTCTAAACAATCCTAATATGATTATGTTCCCATTAAAACAGTTTGGATAAGTTCCAAAAATAAATGGGTCTAAACTATGTTAAATTCTAGCTTTACGGTGTTTCTAGTTAGCTAGTTTCTTACCTATCATGCATAGAATCGTTCCTACATCATCATGTGATGATTTCACACATTCTAACACATCAAAGCATCATCATACAACCATAAGCTCATCATGACAGTACCGAAAACATCTAACTTCAATAGGAGAACTAAATTGACATTTCTAGGTACATAAGTTAACTAGTTTCTCTTGGAATCAATTTAGAATTTCTAAAACTCTTTGCAAATCATTTTAATTCATCAAGAGGCTAAGAGAAGCCTTAGGTCAGTGACCAAAATATATTTCATCTTCTAAAAGGGAATAAAGTCATATCTCATGATAACATAACCTTGTAAAGATTTGTAAAGTTTTAAGAAAAACTTAGAACATAGACTATTAGTCCTTGTAGCTAGATGAAAACTCATTGCAAGTCCATCATCACTACTTGGCTGAAAACATGCATTCAAAGAATGCATTCACATTAAACTTTAACTTGAAATGAAATGGGTAAGTCTTTGAGCTCTAGGTTCTTAAGTTATGACATAAAATAAACGTGTTCATGCTTTTCATTTTTAATCTTGCTTACAAAATAAAGTGATGACTTAAATTAAATATGCAAGGCATAAACTTAAACGTGCAAGCTTGAAAGTAAATATGCAAGGTTCAATTCTTTATTTTAGTGCTCTTGGCCCAACAACAATTGACTTTCAGGCCGAAATAGAAAGGCTTTGAGAATTAAATTAAGTGATGATACAAGTTCCATTTTAATCTTTATGTTCTTAGGTGATAGCTTGAAAGTAAAGGTGCATAGCAAGAATGTAAATATAAATGCAAGCATAAAATAAATTATGCAAGTTCATTTTATCTTTCTAGAGCTCTAAACAAGACTTTAAAGGAACTTAAACCTTAACCCAAACTCATCAAACCAAGTTCGAGTAAAGTCTAGAGTCCTTAGAACTCAACACAACATTTTAGAAAATTAAAACATTTAGCTTGTAGAAGAAAAGGAAGTGGCCGAAACTTCAAGAAGGAAAAGGAACATTTTAAAACTCTAGGGTCCATGATCTTGATGATATAATAACACCAACATCATGAAACCTCATCATTGAGTCCTTAAAACCATTTTGAAACATCACCAAAGATAGAGTTCTCAAGAGTTCAAGAAAGGAAGAACTAGAAACATTTTTGCTCAAGAACAAAGATCAAGCTCTAGAGTTTGTTCCAAGTGATGGACATCATCATGAAACTCTCATCATCAAGCTCTCATTTCTCTATTCTCATGGGCTCATGGTTGAATCAAGAAAGAAAAAGGAATAGAGAAGAAATTCTAAAAGAAAACAAGAGAAACCATAAACATCAAGCTTTAAAGAAGAACATTCATGAAAAGAAATCCCTACTTGGTGTGATGCTCTTGAAGATGGAAGAAGAAGATGAAGAACTTGAAGAACTTTGAAGGCTTGAACTTGAGAGAAAAGGAAGCTTTGAAGTGTTTCTTTGAAAACTTACACTTTGCAAATGAACCCAAAATGATACAAGTTCACCCAAGCAAGCTATTTATAGAGAAATGAAACAAATAAAGGGAGCACATGGAGAGGAAGGCTTCGGCCATCAGATGGGGAGGGAACCCATGAGTTCCATGAGGTGAGATAATGTGGTCTTGAGGCATGGTGAGGTATGGTTCAAAGTATGGTGAGGTATGGTTCAAGGCATGGCTCAAGCATGGTTCTTTGAGTGAGAAACAATTCAACATGTGTGATAATTGAGAGAGAGAGGCCGAATGTGCATCAGCCATGGGGGAGAGTTTCTTGCATTTTAATTGTGGTTTAGAGTTGTGTTTAGGTGTATCTTTGATTAGGATTAAGATTAGGAATTTGTAAGAAAGTGTTTAGGTGAGAAAATGGGTAATTAAGGTTGTCAAGACATAATTAGAGAGTGTTCTTGCATCATTAGTGAGTTACAAATTCATTTTAATGTATAAACAATTCTAGACACAATTCCTTGATTTAAGGAATTAGAGAGAGAAAACACTATTCAAGATTCCAAGACTAGGAATCTTGAGTTCTAAAAAGGGATTTAAGTTTAATCTAAGCAATTTTAGGTTCTAATTAACTTTAATAAATTATTTTGACTCTAGATTAATTAGGGAAATTAATTAATGTTCGTTTAGAGCCTAATATTGCTTAGGTTTGCTTAATTACATCATTAAGCTTAAAAACACTATTCTAGGGGCAAAATCGTAATTTTGCACTAAAACTGCCCGGAACCACCGGGACTTAAACAGATGTTTTGAAACATGTAAAAGCATGGTTTTAAACCTCTGGGGAAAGTTCCGGGCTCAAACGGCACCTCTACCCGCGTAAAACACTACAGGGGTATTTTGGTTATTTTGACCCGAAACTGCAGAAAATGAGACTTTCGCCTCCGGAACCACTCAAGGGTCATTCAATCCCCTTCAAACATTGAGTTGGCCTTTCGAGGACTGCTGGGTCGGCCATCCTCGAATTCCGGGTCGAAAATGACCTCAGGGGCATTTCGGTCATTTTCCACTCAGATAGAAAAATCGGGGCGTTACAAGGTTCACACCATAAGGTTTTATTTGAAACTTTGGTACAAAGAACTCTAAAGCTTGCTTTATCTTGCTAAGATATGTTTGGGGTTGAGGTTTATGTCGCTTTAATGTCTTGAATGAGCTCTAGTCAGACATAAAATGAACTTGCATTCATATTTATATTCAAGCTTTGCATTCATGTTTATATTTCCTTGTCATCACCTAATAATTAATCTCAAAGCCAACCTATTTCAACCTTAAAGTTGATTGTTGATTTAGAGTGAATACTCTAAGGGGCCTAGAGCACTAAAATAAAGAATTGGACTTGCATATCATATTTATTTCCAAGTTATCACTTAAAGCTTAAAGATAATAAATGAACTTGCATTTCATATTTATATTTATTGTCTAGCATGTTTATATTTCAAGCAATCACCTAAACTCAAGGATTAAAAATGAACTTGTATCTCATATTTACTTTGAAACTCTCACTTTATTTTATAATGAAGAATGAAATGAAGTGCATAGCATGTTTATGATTTTGCCATCACTAAAAATTCCTAGAGCTCAAAGACTTGCCCTTTTTATCTCAAGGAAAAAGTTTGCATGTGGAGGTATTCTTGTGAGTGCATAATATCGGTCATGTGATGATGATGAGCTTGGTATAAGTTTCATTTAGTCACAAAGGCCAATAATCTATGTCCTAAGATTTTTCTTAGGTGGTAAGAGTTTAAAGAAAGCTATAAACATGATTTCATGGATTAAATGTAACACCCTAAAAAAAATTAGTTAAAAATTAATTTGAGCTTTACTAGTCATAATTCTAAAAATCTAACAGTTTTAGTAATGATGAGGATGGTCCAAGGGATTTGTAAAAAAAAAAAAAAATGAATAGTAACCTACGGGCCTCACCGGTCTTTTGGAATAGCCGATACCCTAGAATTAGGCCTTGGAGATGCCTGAAACTAAGAAATTATAATATTAAGATTATAAGTGAGTAGGAATAAAGATTTCATACCTAGAATTAATTTTTCATGCAATGTTTGATTACCCGGGTACACTATTTTACCCGATCGGTAGAATTTCGGTGTGCGGTTTCTAACACCGTAAAAGCTACTTAGTGACTAAGTAAGCTTTATCAAACACTTTATGCCAAGTGGATGACAAGGATTGAAAATTGAAAAGCAAGTTTTAAATCATGGTCTTTCATTTATTAATATTTTACTCGAGTGCTCATATCTTACTCGTTTGGTGGGATTTTGGTGTGCGATTTTAAGACTGTAAAAGCTATTTATTCTACAAGTTAAAGAGAGTCACTTATCTTGAGCCAAGTGGCTGACCAAGATTCATTCTTTGACCAACAAACCAAATCTTAGCCATCCATTTTTCTTACTTTGGTCAAAGATCATTTAATTATACAATATAATACTCATTTTTTTATATATAACAAGATAACCACAAGCCAAGCTTCTTCAAGAAGCTTAAAATTTCGTGCATCATGCTGTAAGGAGAAGGAAACCAGGTTCCTCCATGTCTAAGAGCTCAAACTTCACTTCAAATGGCAAAAACACTAGCCTAGAGTTGATAAAACACTAAACTTCCTTCACCAAACTTATTCTACGCATCAATACCTACAAATCTAACCGATTGGAATTTCAATTCCTCATCAATCCTAACCTTGGTATCTCATAAATCACTGATTAAGGAAGGGCTTGGTACTGATTTGGTGGCCTTGAGTTGAGCAAAATCAATCTTGGATTATCCTTTGGAGCCAAGATCCCTAAAGCCATTAAAGTAGGGTTTTCTTTGATCTTTTCTTTCCAATTTTATGCTGGACTTTTCTGATTGTGTCTGGTCCGAAATTTCTAGATATATTGGTTGTTAATATGATGATATTGATGTGTTAATTTTGGTGGTGTGTTTGGGGTTGTGAAAAAATCATTTTTATCAAAAGAGATTCTGAAGTGGTTTGCTGGATTTTCGGTTTTCCTACTGGCAGTGATTGTTCACGAATTTTGTGAGGCAATTGTGGGTGTTTTCATGCGCTATAAAAATTTGATGTTGAAGGTAACATCCTAGGATAGTTCCATGAGTTTTCTTGAGCTCTGGTTTTGACTCCTAATGCCTTGAAAAATTCAAGAACCGAAGTTGTAACTATGCTGCCTGAAATGTTGAATCTGAAGCTGTGAACTTGTGACATTTTATTACCCTAGTAAATGATCGAATTATGAGCTGAAATTTTTATAGGATATTAAGGACATATTCAAGTCAAACCCTGAATTTTTATATGATTTTATATGATCATTTGGTAGGGTAATAAAATTGGAAACTATGGCTGTTGGCTGTAAATAGGGGGTTTCTAACCTCCGAAGTTGTCTAATTTTGTTGACATATTTAGAGAATTGTGTTTGTTATGAAATTTTTATGGAACCTTGTGGGCACATCAAGGTGTCATTGAGAAGTTTTATAATGTAACACCCTAATATTCGACCCAATACTACTAGTACGTACTTAGGCCAAATATTAGTCGTTACTTACTGACATGGTTCATTTCCTTGGAAAATAGACTTAACGAAAATATGAGCCAATTTTTTTTTTTTAAATCATTACTTAAAATAGAAGCCGCGCGTAACTTCACGAGTCGATATCATAGTATGCGGAACGATAACATAGGAATGGCTCCAAAACATAACATCGAACATAACATCAATCATAACTGAAATACCTCATAGATAAAATGCCTACCCATCAAGTGTGACTCTTCAAGTACATAATGTAAATATAAATGCAACAGAATACAGAAACACGTCGAAAAGAACTGAAAGAAAACATCTCGACCCCCGTGCAATCTATGATGGATAACCTCAACACAAAAGAGGTTTCATCCATACTAGTGGTGTGCGTGCACTAAGGTCTACCCTCCGTCTATGCAATGAGATCACGGGTATGGAGGGACGTAGCCAATCCATGGGCGGAACTCGGCCGGTGCAGGCATGCCCTGGGACTGGATGGGCCGCCCATGTCGAGGTCGTGGTCCTGGTACCGGAGCCCTCCGACGCTGGGTAACCGTCTCCTCGCTGCCCGTCGGTCGCTGCGGTGGAGTGGGGGCAGAGTCCTCATGACCCATAGGGACATCCCCTATAGGGTCCTCCTCCGAGTGTTGTGTCAGCGGCACGTACACCGGCATATCGGCTGAACGGTCAGAGGGGGCCCGCAGGTTCTGCTCCCATTGTGGTCGTGCATGCTCGAAAATCGCGGGATCGTCGTAGGGGGATGCCGGGGTGAAGTGGTAGCTATAGACACGGTGTGAAAATGGCCGTCCAACGAACATGAATACACGTAAGGTACATTGACCCTCAAAATGATAGGACCCATACTCCGGGTCGTGGTGGATCTCCCACCGTGGAGTGTCAATGAATAGGACGAAGGTCGCCATCTCGCTCTGAAGACGTAATGGAAAGGAAAAGATAGAGGAGTGAGATTCTTACTAAAGAAACTCAAGTAGGGTTTTCCTTCTATCCTAGGTGTCATCATATACGCCTCCAGGAATCTCGGTTATTTATAAAATAATGGACATACATAGGTGCAATTATGAGTTTTCCAAAATCTCATTTTCTGAGAATCCGTTCTTTTTAACATGGCACTTGTGTTATATAGGCTATATACTAAAATCATAGACATAAATCATGTAGCTTGGTACGTAGAACATAAATCATATAACTGGCACATGGAACATAAATCATATAATCGCACATGGAACATAATTCATATAATTGGTACATGCAACATAAATCACAAAGCAGGCTTACTTAGGTGACATAAGAACCCTTACTTATCTGGGCCGCACTAATATTTCTCCCTTTTGAGAAAACTCTAGGTTATGAGCTCATACCACACTAGTTGTCACTAGCATCTAGACTTTATCCATTTGGATAAGTCAACTTCCCGACTTTAAGTACGGGTTTAGGGCGCTAGAATCACATTGTCCCCACCCTTAATTCGGCGGTTTCAAAGGATTACATTCTTATGTTCTGGGTCATCCTAAGTTTAACATGTTTCTTTAAGATGCCACATAATTAATGCATAGCACATAATTACTACCTCGGCATCTCCAAAGTTCTTTTAAAGAAATAATAACATATTAATACAAGCTATCACATAGGGAGAATAGTTCACATGGCACCATACACGTCATGAGCTAACACATCAATTCATCATCAAACTTAGAGGCGCATAATCATCCCTTAAGGTAAAAATCCCTAAATCGGGTAACCTCAAACTTTCCCATTACTTTCTAGTATGTTTATGGGATTGATTAACCTCATTACCATAATCCATTAAGTTCTAAATCCTAATTAATTATGGTTGGACAGCTTTATGTAGTTGTTCATATTTGATGAATTACATGTTCTAGAAAATGCGTTTTAAGCCCTTTCTCGCATCCGACTTTTTCTATGGTGCAATAATTAATACCTAGGCCAATTATGAGTCACTCCCACACATCTAGACATAATCTAATGTGATTCTAAATATTTTATCAAGGCTGGGCAGAAACTCATTTTGCCATTCCTTATAGTTCTAGAATTCACATATTAAGCAAACAAAGTCACTAATAATGCTTTAAAGAGTCTAGAACAATTATCACATACTTGGCAAGGTATTACAACATATTTAAACCACCCAAAATAGAATTTAAGGTGCTGAGATTACTAAGGCAGAACCGAAAACCTTTAAGGCATAAAATCATGAGAAAAAGAACTTTCTTTCAACCATATGACTTGCTAGTTTCTCTTGGAACCTTTTTGGGACTTCAAGACCATGAAAAATCAAAGTTTATTTTGCCAAAACTCATCATGGAACATCAAGGGCAGCAGCCATTTCGGCTTGCTCTTGACAATGATTCAAAACTTGAGAACATGTTTAAAACCTTGGTTAAGTGCATCAAAGCTTAGAAAAATTCTAAGACATGCATTATAGGCCCTTGTAGTTAAATGAAACTCATCCTAGAGCCATTTACACCACATGGCCGAATGATGTTCAAGGAGATACCTCCTTGATTTAATTCTTTTCTTAAGATGAAATGGGCAAGTCTTTGAGCTCTAAAGTTTCAAGTGATGACATAGAATAAACGTGCTATGCATTTCATTTTATAGTCCTTTAGAAAACAAAGTGATAGCACAAAGTAAAAGATGAAATACATCTCCATTCTTATTCTTAGAGTTTAGTGATGACTTGAAATATAAAATGAGATGCAAAGCTTGAAACATAACGTGCATTGTGCAAGTTCATTCATTATCTTGGGTCTTAGTGATGGCATAAGAAATAAACGTGCTAGTGCAAAGCATAAACGTAAACGTGGATGCAACTTCTTTTATATCTTGTTTAGAGCTCTTGCAAGACTTTAAAGGAAATAAAGTTTCAACCCATAACTCATCCTCACAAGAAGAGAAAACACTAGTGTTGCTAAGTTGTATAAAAGAAAATCATATCCTCAAAGTCCATGAGGTGGCCGAATCCTCATCATGAGGAAACAACCTTATTTTTGAACTCTAGGGACCAAGATTTTGGTGATTCAAACACCAACATCTCAAGTCCTCATCATTGAGTATTTTTACAATGCTCTACATTTATTAACAACACAAAACTCATGACCAACATAAAGGAAAGAAACTGAAACATACTTGGCCTAGAAACCAAATTTATGCTCTAGAGTTTTGTTCATGTGACATACATCAACATGAAGCCCTCATCATCAAGCTACCATTTTTCTAAGTCCCAAAGGCCTTCAAGGCCAAAAACTCAAGGGAAAAGAAATGAGGTTTTCAAGGTTCAAGAGAAACATAACTATGTCTTGAGCAAAACTTGAAAATAGTAAACTTATTTTTTAGAAAACTCAAGCTTTAGAGATTGTTCATGTGACAAACATCATCACACAACTCTCATTATCAAGCTTCTCATATTTCAAGTCCAAGAGGCCTCCATGGCCGAAACCTAAACAAAAGAAAAGGAAAGTTTCAAGACATCAAAGAAACATAACTCATTCTTGACCAAGACTTGAAAAAGAGAAACCTTTCTTGGAAAAACTCAAGCTTTAGAGTTTGTTCATGTGACAAAGGCCAACATGAAGCACTTATTACAAAGCTACCATTTTTCCAAGCACCTTAAGCCTCCATGGCCGAAACATCTAGGAACAAAAAGCTCAAAAAGAGTTTTCATGAAAAACATAGCCTTGTCTTAACCAAAACATGAAAAAGATAAAACTTTTCTCAAACAAAACTCAAGCTTTAGAGGTCTCATGTTAGGATGAACACATGGTTTGTAACGCCCCAATTTTTACTGTAATTTTTACTGTCATTAGAAATTACTCAATTACCGAATTACCGTAGGTAATTATTACATAAGATTTGAGGCCGAACAATCCTCAATAAAGGAATATAACATTAGAAGAGAGGTTAGGAACGATTCATGCGAGAGTTGCAAATCCCGAATTTCTGTACGTATAAAATGACCAAAATGCCCCTGAAGTTATTTTACTCAGAAAATGAGGATCGTGGGCCCCACCTATTCTCAAGGGGATATTTTGAGGATAATAAGGGATTGTTTGTGTTATGTGTGTTAATAGAGCAGAAGGATCTCAATTTTGAGTTCCGACACGAAAATAACCAAACGCCTCAATGCTTTTAACTCCGATGTGCGTGCCGACTGAGCCCGAACCTCACTCAAATGTTTTAAAATGTGTTTTTAAGCCATGATTAACCATTGGTTAAGCTCGGGTGGCCTCGGGCAATTTTTAAGTGAAAGTACGATTTTGCGCCTGCTTTTTGGCGAGTTTAATTTCGGGATTTTTGATTCAGATATCAAACGTAAGCAATATTAGGCTCAAATTAAAGCTTATTAAATTCTAAATATTAATCTAGAGTCAAAATTATGTATTTAGATTGATTAGAACCCAAAATTGCTCAAAAACACCCAAATTGCTTACTAATTCACTTAAACCCTTAACCGTAAATTCTCTAAATTACATGAATACCTTGCCTACACCTAAATAATGCATGGAACACACAAATTTCACTTCTTTGGGCTGTAATGGACGAAATTATTGATGCCATTATGCAGCTGAATTATTGCCAAAAGTTGCACTAAAACAAAATGCCAAAATGTCACCATAAGAGACATAATTCCTTAATTTCATACAACTTTGTCTAAAATGATTTTCCTCCCTTATTTCTCCTGCAAAATTCCGTCCACTACCTCATCATTTTGGCCAATTAGAAGCCTCAAAATCTTCTATAAATAGGCTTGCTTGAGTGGTCTTGGAATGCTTGGTTCATAACTAGTTTTTAGGAGCACCAAAAACTTTCTTTCTTCCTCCTCTTTGGCTGAATTCTTTCTTCAATTTTTGAAAGAGATTTTGTTTCATTTCACTTCAAGAAACCAAGTTCTCTTCCTCTTCTTCAACTCAGATTAGGTAGGGAGTAGTTTCTAAATTTATTTCTATGCTTTGAGGAGTTGTGTTTTTAGCTCAAAATGATGAAATTATGAACTTGCCTTAGCTTTTCATTTTGGTTTTCCTCTTCAATTTTTCTTTAACCAATTCAACCATATGGCCTAGGTGGAACTAAGATGATGGCTTGATGATGAGGACCTTGAGGGTGGGTTGTAAATCCATCACAAGTTAGGCCTCTAAAGCTTGAAAATTCCACTTGATGCAAAACTTTAAAGAATAATGCTTTATGATGCTAAAACAAAGATTTTTAGTTTAGAACTTGAAAGATGTATTTTTCCTTTTATGTTTTATTTCTTGTTAAGATATGTATTGGGTTGAATTTATAATTCTTTTAAAGTCTTGAAGGAGCTCTAGTAAAGAAACAAAATGAATTTGCATCCATGATTAAGTTTATGCTTTGCATAACCATGTTTACCTTCTATGTCATCACTAAATTTTCAAGAATGAATAAATGAACTTGCATTTCTCATGTTTAAATTCCAAGCTTGTATCTCATGTTTATGTTTCAAGTCATCACTTAATCTTTCAAGATAATAAAGAGGTTGCATCTCATATTTAATTTATGCTCTCACTATATTTTATAATGGCTAAAAGAATCAACGCATGGCATGTTTATTTTATGCCATCACCTAAAGATCCTAGAGCTCAAAGACTTGCCCATGTATCACAAGCAAAGAAATATGATTATTGGAGTTAAAGAATTTATTCTTTAAAAAGTCTTGAGATTGGAACTTAAAAAGATGTAATAATAATATTCTCTTCTCCCTCTACTGGTCCTGTGCGGACTACCGCCTCCGGTTTCTTAATATTCTCTTCTCCTCTCTCGTCTGTGCGGACTACCGCTCCGGTTTCTTAATATTCTCTTCTCCCTCTACTGGTCCTGTGCGGACTACCACCGCTCCGGTGTCTTAATATTCTCTTCTCCCTCTACTGGTCCTGTGCGGACTACCGCCGCTCCGGTTTCTTAATATTCTCTTCTCCCTCTACTGGTCCTGTGCGGATTACCGCCGCTCCAGTTTCGTGTATCATGTTTATATTTCAAGTTCTTGCATCATGTTTAATTTTCAAGTCATCACCTTAAATCTTAAAGATAAAGAAATGGAATTGCATATCATGTTTATAATTCCAAGCTATCACCTTATAAAGATAAGATTAAAATAAGGTTGCATAGCATGTTTATAATTCTAAGATGTCACCTAAATCTCTAAAGCTCAAGACTTACTCCTTTTATCTTAAGTGAGAATTTTAATTGTGAAGATCCTCCCAAATTTGACAAAAAAACTAGTTTCTAAATGAGTTTTATGGCTTTGCAAGGATTTTACGGGGAACTAGTATTTTATATGCACTTAAAATATGATTCTATGTAATTGCATGAGGTTCATGATTCGACCACCGATCTGACTTTAGTATCAATGTGTGATAATGATTTGATATGATTGAAGTTGTGATAATTATGGTTTATTGTTAAGAGAATGATTCATAATTGGTTTAGCAACTAATTAGTTCTATAATTGATAATTCTATGTAAGGATTGGATGCTTATTAAGTACTTGATATCATTGAATGATTTCTGGCTTGCATGTTATAGTTCTTTGTTGCAAATAATGAGAATGCTTGTACATGAAATGTTCTTTATTATGTAAAATTTACCTTTGTTGCTAGAAGAAAGTGTATCATTGTAAAAGTGTAATTTGGAAAGGTTACTGCTAAGGAAAGACTTGGTATTTAAGCGTGTCCATTGTGACCCACCTCTCTCTTCCTGGCAATCTCCCATATGCATGATTACCGCTCATATATATTATTCTAGCTTAAGACTATAAATGAGAAAATGTTATGATGTTTATGAATTGTATTATGATATAACATGCAAAGATTTAATGATGACTTAAACTTATAAGAAAATGATCCTTTGGAACCATCGACTATAGGTGGTGAAAAGGTGATTTTAGCCCCTAACCCGTTCTCTCAAAAGGGTAGAGTCGGGACTTTAGCTTATCAAAAGGGATAAGTATATGCTAGTGACGACTAGTAAAGTATGAGCTCATAACCTAAATTACTCCCAAAAGGGTGGAGTATAGGGTGGCCCAAGGAAAATAATGATGATGATAAGATTTTAAGTCATCAAAGGCACTAAAGGAATGAAATATGTGCACCTTTGTGTCCATGTGTAGCTAATATTATATGACGTTCTTTTATGCATGTTATTTTGATAATGATGATGAGGAATATGATGTAATGATAAAGGAAATGTTCATTGTAAATATGACATGTTAAGAATAAGATGCATTATAAGACGATGATTAAAAATTGACGAACCTCGGTTAAGTATTTGTCCTAACTTAAAATGAATCTTTGCATGCTCACTATTTTAGAATAATCCCGAGGTTCCTGGGACTTTGATGATGACATCAGAGAAGGAGGTACCCTACCGAGAATTCTTTAGCAAGATTCTCACTCCCTTTTCTTTATTTCCGCCATTGTCTCCAGATTCAAATGGCGACATTCGTCCTGCTCGTTGATACCCCTACTTGGGAATTCCACTATGATCGCATCGCTCAGATCATTTTGAAGGGAGGTGCTTGCGCATTCGTGTTTTTATTTACATAGGTCGCCCATTTGCACATCCTGTCCCTAGTTATCGATTTTCTCCTACTTCTCCCTATGGCGTTGAAATGGTTTTCGAACATGCACGCCCACTTGATGAAAGGATGTTACGTGGTTATCCCGCTTCATCTGCTGTCCATGGATTTCCAGAGTATGTTCCTGAGACGAGATATTCTGAAACTGATCCTTCAGAGGACACTCCTACTCATGTATATTCTGAGAGCTCTGCTCCTACTCCCACACGCAAGAGAGGGTAGTGAGGAAACAGCTTGTTCACCGAGGTTAGCGAGAAGGCCGTCCATGCGACTCCCTGTACTGGTGTATCTCGTGTGTCCCGGCCCCGAGGGAGCTCATCAGAGGATCGGATTTATTCCCCCATTTCCAGGACAGTGGCCATAGAAGGTTCTTAGTAGATTTATGTGTGATCATGCACCCTAGTTTTAGGATAACCTTCCCGGCTTATGGAGTTATCTAGTTTAGGGGCATGTATTTCCTTAAGTATATTTTCTTTTATGGGTTTGCATAAGATAATGATGTATGAACATAACCCACCCTTTGAGTGAGGTTATTGTATGTAAATATATGCTATAATGTGCTTATGGATGTTATATGATGGAGCCTAAGTGATATGATGTGATATATTCTTAAACGTCTTATTATACCCGCTTACTGCTCACGTTGTACTCGGCTCATGTTTTCAATTATGTGTTTAAAAAAAAAATGGCTCGTAATTTCACTAAGTATTTTCAAATTATGAAGAAAGAACCAAAGCAAGGAGTAAAGTCTAGTCATTAATCAGATTCAACCTAGGTGTATCTGGTTAATTACTAGGGTGTTTCATGGTTATCCCAAGAGAGCACTCATCATCAAGCTCTCCTCATTTTGGTCTTGAGGCCGAAAATGAAAGAAAAAGGAGAAATGATGGAACTTTTTCTTAAGAAAGGTTCAAGCTTTAGAGGCCTCACTTTAAGATGAACTCATGGTTTCATCTTTGAGAGCACTCATCATCAAGCTCTCCCTACCATGGCCTTAAGGCCGAAAATGAAAAGGAAGAGAAAAGAAGAAACTGAAAAAAATGCTTGGGAGAAAAACTTACTAACAACACAACTTTCAAGCAAGATAAACATTGAGCATGAAAATAAAAGAAAGCATTCTTGAAGAGCTCCCTACCTAGAGTTTGGGATTTGAGAGGAAGTGAAGAAGATGAAGAGGTTGGAGAGGATGAGCTCTTGAACTTGAGAGAAAGAAACTCAAAGTGCTCTAACTCAAAGCTTTAGTGAAATGAACAAAGGTGCTTCAAGTTCCCTAAGCTACCTATTTATAGAGAAGTGAAATGAATTGAATATTGGAGGCCTTTTGGGGGGAGAATTCGGCCACTTTTACAGCCACATGAGGGAGGAAAAATCTTGTTCAAAGCAGGGTGTAAATTCATTCAAAGCATGGTGAAAAGTCTAGCTATGCATGTCCTAAAGTATGGCTAGCATGTACCTTATTTTCAAACCTTTAAAAAATGCATAAAAACTTAAAATTTTGGGCTACAAAATCTGAAGAGAAACCGTGCTTCTCATGCCCAAAAAGAGGAGAATATTTTCTAGACTTAAATTCCAAAGCATAGGTAATGTGTTGTAAGACACGTTGTCTTGAAAAAGTTTGATAGAAAGCTTGAATGACCACAAAAACAAATCATTCTTTTTGAGTTTGAAAGACATAATTATTTTCATTTTAGAAATGAATTGAAAGCCTTGATTGACCATATAAAATATTCTTTGAGTCTTAAGTGACAATTTTTCTTGAAAGTTGATCATTAGTCACAAGATAGCTTGAACACATAGACTAACTTTTTGATGATTTTCTAGGGAGAAATGGGGCCACTCTTGGCAGCCTTGGGGAGGAGAAATATCTCCTTAAACCATGTTCTAGAAGTGTGCTTTGGTGTGACATAGATTAGGCTTAGGATTAAAAGTTGCTAAGTAGGTACTTAGGTGCACTAATAGGTTATTTAAAACCACAAATCCCTAGGTTAGAGGTGGTCTAGAAGGATTAGGGGAGTCAACACCTCTAAGACTAGTGATGTGGGTGTGACAACTTGTCTTGAAAAGAAAAGTTGATGTAAATAGTGGAAACACTATTCGACACTATTCACAGATTCTTATTCTTTTTTAAAGAATAAGACTAGGATGAGATTTGAATTTTCCTAAGCAATTTTAGGTTCCAATTAATTCTAAATGATGGTTTTGGCTCTAGATTAATTATGGAAATTAATTAACCTTTAATTAGAGCCTAATATTGCTTAGGTTTGGAGTTAAACTACTCATTAAGTCAAAATGCGATATGCAGGGGCAAAACCGTAATTTTCACCAAAAGTTGCCCGGAACCTCCGGGACTTAAACAAACATAGTTCATGCCTTAAAATCATTGTTTTGAACCTAGAACAAAGTCCGGGTCGAAAGGGAACTTAAACCGCTTTAATTCTCATGTGGGTATTTTGATCATTATGAAAGTTTAGCGAAAATCGGGGCGTTACATTTTATAGCATTTGAATTGATCATTTGGTATGAGAAATAAATTGTGCTACTTGAGTGAAAAATCTGCCAATGTACTGAAGTTGTGATGATGCCTTGAATTGGTGACCTAATGGCATTTGGTTCAAGTTGATGTGCATGAATGCATGCCATGGACATCCAAGATTATGTTATGAGGAATAAATGAATAATATATATAGGTTTGAAGTATTATGAGATCAAAGAATTATGTTCACGCATATAGAAATATGATGCATGTATATGTGAGCTTGAGGATGGTATATGTGGTAAGTGAAAAATAAAGTCTCCTTTAACGTAAAAAGGGCACGACAAAGTCCCCTTTAATATAAAAAGGGAATGAAGAAGTCCTCTTTAATATGTAAAGGGCACGAAAAGGTCCCCTTTTGTTTATCAAGAGCACGGGAGAGATCCCCTTTTGTTTATAAAGGGCACGGGAAAGGTCCCTTTTGTTTATAAAAGGCACAGGAAAGGTCCTCATTAGGGCACGAAAAAGTCCCCTTTATTATATCGAGGGCACGAAAAGATCATTGTAATTGCCATATGTATATGTATATCTTGTTAAATTATTGGTCTTGAAGGAATTCCTATGATGTTGAATGTTATGAAATACATGTTTTAAGTGATTGAATAATAAAAGAGACCCACTTCGGAAAGGTGATTTTATAATTTTAAAATGTATATGTATATATTGCATGCTCACGCTTTCTTAATAAACTGAAGTGGCTAGGGTGATGACGATGACATTATGAATGTGTAATTGGGGAGTTACCCTACTGATAATTTTAGAATTCTCACCCTTATGTTTTTGTGTTCCCGTATCGTCTCCAGGTTGATACAGAGAACCAAGGGACTACTATGCAAAAGAACTCGGAAGTGCAATAGTATAGTAGTTAATGTTTTTATTATGTTGTATTTAGTGGAATGGACATATGTGTAAATATGTTAGAGAACAAAGGTGTGTTAAGGCTCATAGAAGAGCTTCCCTTATGTACTTAACTCTGTATTAAATAAATAATTTGGTTTTATTGCTATATATTTTAGTATAATTATGACCTAGTTATCTCGCGAACTAACCAAATTGACTATAGAAATTTAAGAAAGGTCCGCAAACTTAGAAGTAACAACTCTCGAGTACGACACCATAACTTAAGGATGAGGTTGTACTTGGGAGGATGTTACATTAAAACTCTTTCAAGAATGTTTTAATTTAGCTACTACCCTATGGCCTTTTTTTCCCCCTTGAGAAAATAAAATTGGCTTTCAAGAGTTTTAGAAGTTCTAAATTGATTCCAAGAGAAACTAGTAATTTATATGTCTTAGAAACATGATTTTATGTGTTCTTTACAATTAAACTTCTGGGTTACTGTCTTGGCAAGTTTGCTATTGTATGATGATATTTTGATGTGTTAGAATGTGTAAAAAATTATAATTATTGATGTAGAAACCATTCTATGCATGTTAGGAAAGAAACTAGCTTTCTAGAAAGACCGTAAAATTAGGTTTTTGCAAGTCCTTGACCCATTTAATTTTAGCCGCTACCAAAAATGTTTTTATATGATGAAATTCTATTTGGGATTG
Organism: Dalbergia cochinchinensis; assembly: GCA_031216125.1. Classification (NCBI taxonomy): domain Eukaryota; kingdom Viridiplantae; phylum Streptophyta; class Magnoliopsida; order Fabales; family Fabaceae; genus Dalbergia; species Dalbergia cochinchinensis. The sequence continues at coordinate 47,314,776 of CM062372.1, read as the reverse complement.
TTTGATCATGAAAAACTCGGTAACATTTGGTGTAAAATTGCCCTTGGCACTAAAAGTGAAACCAGTAACTAGGAAACTGTAAAAATGTGATTTCCAGAACTCCTAAGGAAAATAAATATGCATTCTATTCCAACACCTTTAAAGTTTGTAAAATCATGTTATACCATGTTTACTTGAGAGAGAATGACTCATAAATGGTTTAGGAATTAATTTTAGCATCATAAGAAAAGCCAAGAATCTAGAAAAGGCGTAAACACAACTTCTAGAACACCTTAAATCATAGAAATTCATTTACTGCCTATGCTCTCCAACTTTGATTGATGGTGTTCTTGAGGTTAATAATTAGTGGTAATGATGATAATTAGTCCCTTAGATGCATAAGAAAATGATTTGACATTTGAGTTACCCGATGTAGGGGTTTGGTTATTTAAAGGAATGTTTATGTGATGATGATTTGAGATGATGCATTCATGTGATATTTGATGTCATGTGAGGTATTGTTATAGAGTTCATCATTTACAAGTTATGGTTTCACTTGAAATGCTAGAGATGCATATGCTAGAGATATATGAAGAATTGCAACATCTATGAATTTTGTATTGCATCTTGTTATAACATGCTAAGACTTAAAGTGACTTAAAACATGAGAAAATGATCCTTTGGGCTCATCAAACTATAGGTGATGAAAAGGTGATTCTTGCCCCCTAAACCGTACTTATTAAGTCGAGACTTTAACTTATCAAAAGGGATAAGTATACGCTAGTGACGACTAGTGAAGTATGAGCTCATAACCTAGAACTCTCACAGGAGAGATTAATAGGGTGGCCCCCACAGAGAGGGATGAGAAGTTTAAACCCCCACAGAGAGGGGTGAGATATTTAAGTTACCTAAGGAATAAAAAGAAAGAGATCATGCTAGAAGAGTTTGCATTCTTTATTACATGATGTTTAATTATGGCATTACTTATGCGGTTATAGTATATCATGTTGCATCCTTGCATTAAGATGCATTCTAAAATAGACGGGCCTCGGATAATAATATTTGAAACATAATAATTGACTCTTATGGATGCCCACTACTTCATAAAGAAACCTGAGGTTCCTGGGGACGTAGATGATGACACTTGTTAGGAGGTGAATTCCCTACTGAGTTTCTTTATTAAGATTCTCATCCCTTCTTTCTTTCTTCCATATCATCTTCAGACAACAACGGCTTTGGTCATGAACAACAGTAGGAGGTGACCATGGATCTCATCAAGGACCTATGCACTGTTACGTGAAGGATAGCCTCCTTTTACTCGAGGGGCTATCTGATTAGATGCAAAGGGTGTGGATACCCTAACTAGCTATGACTGTTATTCCTTTTTATGTTTTTATATGATTGTACTATCCCGATCATTATCGGTGGGTGTAACTCTATTATGTTAAAGTACTTATGTAATGTGAACTCTGATAATATTTATGAATGTCTTCATGATGTTGTGTTATGTTTTGAGTTTTACTTTAATTCTTGTATGCTTATGGTGAGTCTTGTTCCTTATCGGCTTTTTGGGCATATCATATGATGTAGTTCTCTTAAGTTACGCGGCTCAAGATTTGTTTTAAATTTCAAAAATTTTTACCCGTATTTTCCGCTAAGTATTTTAAAGGAACATTTTAAAGGACGAGACTAAAAGAGTAATAGACTAATGGTTAACCTAAATACATTCTAAGAGTATTGGGTTGAAAATTAGGATGTCACACATCTCATATTTAATTTCTTGATTAGGATTATTAACTATGTGTTTGAGCTTTATGATATATGTGTATTAAGTGGTTAATTGTTAAAAGCTACCTACTTCGAAGGGGTGACTTCGTAACTTTGAAAATGAATCTTTAATATGTATTGCATGAGCACGTTTTCTTGATAAACCAAAGCAACTAGTAGCGATGAAGATGACATTATGATTGTGTAATTGGGGAGTTTCCCTACTGAGAATTGTATAATTTTCACCCCTATATGTTTTGTGTTCCCGTGTAACCTCCAGGTTGATCTAGAGAACAATGCGGCCGTTACGTGATAGAAATCGTAGTTTAGCAGTTGATGTTTTTACTTTACTATACTTAGTTGTAGTTATATGTATGTAAATGTAATAGAAAACATATATGTATTAAAGCTATTAGAAGAGCTTCCTTTTGAACTTAACTATATATTCAATAAATGTTGTGTTTCTTTGTTATATATTTTAATAGGATTAGGCTTAGTTATTACACACATTAATCAAGCTTGCAATGGATATTTAAGAAAGATCCGCTAATCTATAAGTAACAACTATCAAATCCGATGTCGTGGCTTAAGACTAATGTTATACTTGGGAAGATATTACATTATGGTATTAGAGCAGTTTATCCTTGTAAGATCTTGAAGAATGGACTGACTGTGCTTCCAAAGTATAGATAAGTCATGTGTAACACCCCGATTTTTCTCGTCTGAGGAAATGACCAAAATGCCCTCGAGGTCATTTCTCGACCAACTCGAGGGTAACCAACTCGGTCATCCTCGAAGGGTCAACTCAATGTTTGAAGGGGATTGAATGGCCTTTGAATGCTTTCGAAGCTTAAAATTTCGCTCGCAGCTTTCGGGTCAAAATGACCAAAACACCCTATAGCGCTTATACGCGGTAATGGTGCCGCTTGAGCCAGAACTTTCCCCTGCAGGTTTAAAAACATGTTTTCATGTGTCTAGAGGTCTCTGCTCAAGTCCCTGGTCCCGGCAGCTTTTAGTGCAAAATTACGATTTTGCCCCTAGAATAGTGTTTTTGAGCTTAATGACGTAATTAAGCAAACCTAAGCAATATTAGGCTCTAAACGAAGATTAATTTATTTCGCTAATTAATCTAGAGCCAAAATAATTTATTAAAGTTAATTAGAACCTAAAATTGCTTAGATTAAACTTAAATCCCTTTTTAGAACTCAAGACTCCTAGTCTTGGAATCTTGAATAGTGTTTTCTCTTTCCAATTCCTTAAATCAAGGAAATGTGTCTAGAGTTGTTTAGACTCTAAATTGAGGATTTAACTCACTAAGGGTGCAAGACCACTCCTTAATTATGTCTAGACCACCTTAATTACCCATTTACCTTACCTAAACACTTTCTTACAAATTTCTAATCTTAAGCATAATCAAAGATACACCTAAACACAACTCTAAACCACAATTAAAATGCAAAGAAACCTCCCCCATGGGCTGATGCATATTCTGTAACGCCCCGATTTTCGCTAAAACTTTCATAATGACCAAATTGCCCCTGAGGTCATTTTTACCCAAAACACGAGGACGGCCGGCTTTGGCCATCCTCATAGGGTTCATATGTTATATGAAGGGGATTGTATGAGCATGAGTGCCTAACAAAGCGGGAAAACCTCATTTCTGAGATTTCCACAGAATGACCAAAATACCCCCGCAATGTAATTAAGGCAAGATAAGTTCCGTTTTGACCCGGACTTTGTTCTGAGGTTCAAAACCATGATTTTAAGGCATAAACTATGTTGGTTTAAGTCCCGGAGATCCCGGGCAACTTTTGGTAAAAATTACGGTTTTGCCCTCAAGATATTGCATTTTCGGCTTAATGAGCCGATTAACTCCAAACCTAAGCAATATTAGGCTCTAATTAAAGGTTAATTAATTTCCATAATTAATCTAGAGCCAAAACCATCATTTAGAATTAATTGGAACCTAAAATTGCTTAGAGAAAATTCAAATCTCATCATAGTCTTATTCTTTAAAAAGGAAAAAGAATATGTGAATAGTGTCGAATAGTGTTTCCACTATTCACATCAACTTTTCTTTTTGAGACAAGTTGTCACACTCACATCACTAGTCCTAGAGGTGTTGACTCCCTAATCCTTCTAGACCACCTCTAAACCTAGGGATTTATGGTTTTAATTAACCTATTAGTGCACCTAAGTACCTACTCAGGAACTTTTAATCCTAAGACTAATCTATGTCACACCAAAGCACACTTCTAGAACATGGTTTGAGGATATATCCTTCCTCCCCAAGGTTGCCCAATTGGCACCACCCTCTCTTTAGAAGTCAATAAAGGTTAGACTAGGTTGTCAAGCTACCCTATGACACATGTCTTGTACTCTTTTCAATCAATGTCCATCTTTCAAGAAAAATGTCATTCAAAGATTTAAAGAATAAAGTATATAGTCAATCAAGGTTTTCAATTCATTTCTAAATTTAAATATTTATGTCTTTCAAGATTCAAAAAGAACTATATTTTATCTAGTCATTCAAAGTTTTCTTAAAAGGCTATACATAGACTATGCTTCCTTTACATCTAAACCATGCTTTGAGTTGACAAGTGAAGAAGATATTTTCTTCTTCTTGGGCCATGAAACCACACGGTTTCCTCCTCCTTTTTGCAGTCCCAATTTTAGTGATTTTGTTCATTCAAGTTTTTAGAAATATAGGTCACATTTTCAAGACATGTCATAGGCTACACCTAGCTACACTTATGACCATACTTTGGAATGACAACTCAAAGAGGTTTTCCTTCTCCTTGTGGCCACAAGTTCGCACAGCCTTCCCATCCACACATCCATGGTTTAGTTGTCTATAAATAGCTTGCCTTGGTGAGCCTTTGATCACTTTGGTCTTTTGCAAAGGTTTGAGCCAAGAGTAGGTGCTAGTTTTCTCTCAAAGTCTCAAGCTTTCTCATTTCTTTTCTCCTCAAGTTCCCAAGAGTTCCTCAAGCTCAAGTTCTCTCCTCCTTTTCCAAGACACAAGGTAGGGAACTCTTTCTAAACATGTCTTTGATTCTTATGCTTGAATCTTGTTTGGGAGTTGATGAATGGTTGAACCTCTATGTTGCTTTCTTTTTGGTTCCTTCCTTTTCTTCCCCTTAGTTTTTCGGCCTTAAGGCCTTGAATATGATGGCTTGATGATGAGTGTTCTCTAGATGTGACCATGAGTCCATGAGATCTCTAAAGCTTGAGTTTTTCTTAAAGAAAGTTGCATTCTTTACAAGTTTAGTTAAAGGAGTTTATGTTTCTCTTGAACATTTTGGATCTTCTTCATTTTCCTTCTTATGTTTTCGGCCATGGAGCCTTTTTACATGGGAAAAATGCAAGCTTGATGATGAGAGCTTCATGTTGATGCTTGTCACATGAACAAACTCTAAAGCTTGAAGCTTTGGCCCTAAACCAAGCATGGTTTTGGTTTTGCTTTCTCCTTCATCATGAACTTTGTTTAAATATTTGTTTTAAAGGGAGCCATGTACTCAATGATGAGGACTTAGGATGTTGATGCTTGGATCATCAAGATCTTGGTCCCTAGAGATTTAAAAATGGTTCCTTCCTTTGTTAAGACTTGACCACTCCCATGACTCTTGAAGTCATGTTTTCTCTTGATGCCTTGGTACCAATGGTTTTTCTTTTCTTCTGAAGATGAGTTTTGGGTTGGGACTATGTTCCTTCTTAAAGCCTTGCAAGAGCTCTAGACAAGATATAAAAGTAACTTGCATTCACGCTACGTTTATGCTTTGCATGGCACGTTTATTTCTATGCAATCACTAAACCCCAAGACTAAGAATGAACTTGCATTATGCACGTTTAAAATTCCAAGCTTTGCATCTCATTTTATATTTCAAGTCCTCACTAAACTCAAAGAATGAAAATGGATGTGCACCTCATATTTACCTTGAGCTATCACTTTACTTTCTAAAGGACTCTAAAAATGAAATGCATAGCACGTCTATTTTATGTCATCACCTAAGATTCTAGAGCTCAAAGGCTTGCCCATTTCATCCTGAGAAGAGGTTAACCATGGAAAACATTCTTGGAATGTACATTTTGGCCATGTGATGAAGATAGCTCCAAGAGGAGTTTATTAGTCACAAGAGCCTATAGCTCATGTTTTAAGTCTTTCTAAAACATATGTTGTACTCAAAAACATTTTGGGTATGTTCTTAGATTTATAAGGGTTTTGACAAGTTAAAATGTTTGACAAGATGTTTTTGAAGTTCAAAAATTGTTCCAAGAGAAACTAGCCACCATAAGTATTTCAAAGGAATGACTAAAATATGTTTAGACCTCATATTTCGGTTTTTAAGATGCTGGTAATCGATTACCCAGCCCATGTAATCAATTACCAGAGAGCTCGGATGAGCTCAAACATGAACTCTTGCCCAAAGTAATCGATTACTATATAGTGTAATCGGTTACACATTCTCGATTCTAGTAATTGATTACCTAATCATGTAATCGACATCAGATGTTCTAGGGGCCCAAAGAAAGTGTTTTCAACAAAATAATCGACATAATTCCATGTAATCGACACGTAACCCCTATCTTCCTTGATTCGAAATCTCGAAGCTGTGTAATCGATTACAAGTTCCATGTAATCGATTACCAGAACCCCTATCTGCCATGTTTTGAAATCTCGAGGCTGTGTAATCGATTACAAAACTTATGTAATCGACACGTAACTCCAAGTTTACAAACAGAATACTCTTCTGACTTAATGACTTGAAGCTATGATCTTGCATTACCTGAATCTGAGAATTGTTATGCCATGAGTCTATGCTTTAGCCTAACATGAATACATGATCTTATATGTTCGATTTCAAACATGATCAAATTAAGAGGCTTGCTCTTGCTTACCTTATGATGATTTTACTCCATGAGTCAAGTATGATGATACCATGTGAAATATTATTCTTCGATGATAGTTTTATGTTTGCATGTTATAGTTCTTTAAAGACTTCAAAGATGCCTATGATGTAATTATGTTTGACATGCATGAATTATGTGGCATCTTGCATTAACATGCTAAGACTTAAGGTGACATAGACTATGAGAAGATGATCCTTGAACCACCGGATTAAGGGTGGGGATAAGGTGATTCTAGCCCCCTAGACCTGTACCTTAGGTCGGGATCTTTAAACTTATCAAAAGGGATAAGTCCATGTACTAGTGATGACTAGTAAGGTATGAGCTCATAACCTAGAGTTTTCTCAAAAGGGAGAAATATTAGGGCGGCCCAGTTAAGTAAAGGTTCTTATGCCACCTAAGTAAACCAGTTATATGATTTATGTTTCAAGTACCAGTTATATGATTTATGTTTCATGTACCAGTTATATGATTTATGTTCCATGTACCAGTTATATGACTTATGTTCCATGTGCCAGTTATATGATTTATGTTTCAATTAAACCAGTTATATAATTTATGTTTCAAGTACCAGTTATATGATTTATGTTTCATGTACCAGTTATATGATTTATGTTCCATGTACCAGTTATATGATTCCTGTTCTACGTACCAAGCTACATGATTTATGTCTATGATTTTAGTATATAGCCTATGTAACACAAGTGCCATGTTAAAAAGAACGGATTCTCGGAAAATGAGATTTTGGAAAACTCATAATTGAACCTATGTATGTCCATTATTTTATAAATAACCCGAGATTCCTGGAGACGTATATGATGACACCTAGGATAGAAGGAAAACTCTACTGAGTTTCTTTAGTAAGAATCTCACTCTCTATCTTTCCTTTCCATTACGCTCTTCAGAGCGAGATGGCGACCTTCGCCCTATTCATTGACACGCCACTGGGAGATCCACCATGACCCTGAGCACGGGTCATTTCATTTTGAGGGCCGTGTATCAGGCGCATCTTCATGTTTTTAGGACGGCCATTCGCACACACCCTTGTACAGCTTATCGCTTCTCCCAGGATCTCCCTATGGTGACCCCGGGATCTTTGAGCATGCACGGCCACGACATGAGAGGAACCTGCGGACCCACTCTGCCGGTTCAGCAGACGCGCCGCAGTACGTGCCATCATCGCAAGACTCGAGGAGGAGGACCTTCAGAGGATTCCCCATGGACCATGAGGGCTCGCCCCACTCCGCCTCTTGGCGATGATAGGCAGCGAGGAGACAAACTCTGGGTCGGAGGGCTTCTTGCGTCTCTGACCACGACTCGACGTGGACGACACGCTCACCAGGGCATGCTCAGACTGGCCGAGCCCGCCCATGGATTGGCTACGCTCCTCCGCACTGAGTCCGCTATGGAGATTGGAGGGTAGTCCTTAGTGCACGACGTCACATAGTATGGATGAAACCTACTTTGTGTTGAGGTTATCCATCTTAGGTTGCACATGGGTAGGGATGCTTCTTTCCAGTTCTTTTCCATGTATTCTGTTTTTTTTGCCGTATTCATGTTACTATGTACTTGAAGAGTCCTGCCCTGTAGGGTAGGCATATTTTATCTATGAGGTATTTCAGTTATGATTGATGTTATGTTCGATGCTATGATTTGGAGCCATTCCTATGTTATCATTCCGTATACTATGACACCGACTCGTAAAGTTACGCGCGGCTTCTATTTTAAGTAACGATTTCAAAAAAAAGTTGGCTCGTATTTTCGTTAAGTCTATTTTCTCAAGAAGATGAACCATGCCAGTAAGTAACGACTAATAGTTGGCCTAAGTACGTACTAGTAGTATTGGGTCGAATATTAGGGTGTTACATATTCGGCCATCACTCTCTAATTACCACACATATTAAATTGTTTTCTCACTCAAAGAGCCATGTTTGAGCCATACCTTGAGCCATACCTCACCATGCTTTGAACCATACCTCACCATACCTCAAGAACACATTATCTCACCTCATGGAACTCATGGAAAGCCTCCAATCTGCACCCTCATGGCCGAAACCTCTTCCTCCATGAGCTCCCTCCATTTGTTTCATTTCTCTATAAATAGAATGCCTTGAGGAGCTTGCACCACTTTTAGATCATTTGCTAAGTTTAGGAAACACTCAAAGCTTTTCTTTTCTCTCAAAGTTCTAGTGTTCTTCAAGTTCTTCAAGCTCTTCAAAGTTCTTCATCTTCTTCATCTTCTTCTTCCATCTTCAAGTTCATCACATCAAGTAGGGATTTTCTTTCATGTATTCTTTTCTTTAAAGTTCTTGTTTCAAGCTTGACGTTCATAGTTTCTCTTGTTTCTCTTTAGAACTTCATTTCCACTCCTTTTTCCTTTTCATTTTCGGCCATAGGCCTTGGAGAACAAAGGAATGAGAGCTTGATGATGAGAGTTTCATGATGATGTTCATCACTTGAAACAAACTCTAGAGCTTGATCTTTGTTATTGAGCAAAAATGTTTTTAGCTTTTTTTTCTTTCCTTGAACTCTTAAGAACTTTAGCTTTGATGATGTTTTAAAATGACTCTATGAACTCAATGATGAGGTCTCATGATGTTGGTGTTAATATATCACCAAGATCATGGACTCTAGAGTTTCAAATATTTCTTTCTTTCCTTGAAGTTTCGGCCATTACCTTTCCTCTTACATGCAAAATGTTTGATTTTCTAAATATGTTATGTTGAGTTCTAAGAACTCTAGACTTTTACTTTGTCTCGGTTTGATGAGTTTGGGTTGAGGTTTAAATTCCTTTAAAGTCTTGTTAAGAGCTCTAGAAAGATAAAATGAACTTGCATAATTTATTTTATGCTTACATCCATATTTACATTCTTGCTATGCATCTTTGCTTTCTAGCTATCGCCTAAGAACATAAAGATTAAAATGGAACTTGTCTCATCACTTAATTTAATTCTCAAAGCCTTTCTATTTCGGCCTTAAAGTCGATTGTTGTTGGGCCTAGAGCACTAAAATAAAGAATTGAACTTGCATTATCACTTAATTAATTCCTCGAATGCCTATCTATTTCCGCCTTAAAGTCGATTGTTGTTGGGCCAAGAGCACTAAAATAAAGAATTGAACCATGCATATTTACCTTCAAGCTTGCACGCTTAAGTTTATGCCTCAGCATATTTACTTTCGAGCTTGCAAGTTTAAGTTATGCCTCGCATATTTAATTTTAAGTCATCACTTTACTTTGTAAGCAAGATTAAAAACGAAAAGCATGAGCACATTTAGTTTATGTCATAACTTAAGAACCTAGAGCTCAAAGACTTGCCCATTTCATTCCAAGATAAAGTTAAATGTGAATGTATTCCTTGAATGCATAATTTCGGCCAAGTAGTGATGATGGACTTGCAATGAGTTTTCATCTAGCTACTAGGACCAATAGTCTATGTTTTAAGTTTTCCTTAAAGCTTTACAAATCTTTATAAGGTTATGTCATCACAAGTTGTGATTTTATTATCTTTTAGGGGATGGAATATGTTTTGGTCAGTGACCTAAGGCTTCACTTAGCCTCTTGATGAATTAAAATGTTTTGCAAAGAGTTTTAGAAGTTCTAGATTGATTCCAAGAGAAACTAGTTAACTTATGTACCTAGAAATGTCAATTTAACTCTCTCATTTAAATTAAATGTTTTCGGTTCTGATGTGATGAGTTTGATGCTGTATGCTGATGTTTTGATGTGTTGGAATGTGTGAAAATATCATATGATGATGTAGAAACGATCCTATGCATGATAGGTAAGAAACTAGCTAACTAGAAATACCGTAAAGCTAGAATTTAACATAGTTTTGACCCATTTGTTTATGGAACTTTTACAAACTGTTTTAATGGGGACATAATCAGATTTAGATTGTTTAGACATGAAAAACTCGGTATCATTTGAGTTAGAATTGAATTCTAGCACCTATGGGCAAACTAGTAACTAGAAAACCGTAAAAATGCAAATGTAGAACTCTTAGAACATTTAATTTTCTGGATTCTGTCCAGCACCCTTACAACATGGTAAACATGATTAATAATTAGTCCTTAAGCATAGGAATGCCTCATAATTGATTTAGATTTAATATATAGCACCTTCGGCGAAAATGGAACCAAGAAAGGGTCTAAAACGTAAGTTCTAGAACCCCGTATTCACATGTTAGGATTTCCACCCTATGCTATTCAGATTTAAAAGTAAAATGAGAGGATTATGAATGATGTTTAATTATGAGCCTTAGGTGCTTAGAATATGAATGACGGATGTAGAGAACTATATCTCAAGATTAAGACCCGTAAGGGTCAAAGTATAAGCTATCGTAAGGGTAAGCGTTTGGATGTTTTATGATGATGCATGAAGTATGCTAATGATGATGATGTTATTCATATGAGGAATTTATGAGACTATATGTTTATGTGGCATAAAGCAAATTTGGAAGGAAATTCGGTGTAATGACCGTTGTGCCTAATTTCCAACAAATTTGGGGACTTAAACAGATTTTGAAAATTAAGGTACTAAGATGGGTTCTAGGATCACACCCGTTCGGCCGAGCACCTCCATAGAACTCATGTGACATCGGTACCATTTTATACTCTTAGGTGACACCGGTTCGGCCGAGCACCCCTAAGAGTTTTGCCCCCTAACTCGTACTCAGATAGTCGGGATTTATGATTTATGATACGCTTATCGTTAAGTGGTAAGTAAGAACTAGTGACGACTAGTTAAGGTATGAGCTCATAACCTAGATGTATGACATGTTCTGGGTGACACCGCTTCCGCCGAGCACCCCTAGTTCGATTGTCTTTAAGGGTGGCCCATGAGGAAGAGAGGTTTCATGATTATGATTATGTCACTAAGTTTTGTCCCATATGAATGTTACTATTGCCACTTTATGCCACCAAGAATGATGATGCTTGATGTTATGTTTTATGTATGTGCATTAGGTAGTGCCATGTATACATTTTTCTATTATGTTGCATTCATGACATTAAGATCATCCTAAAATGAATGGACCTTGGCTAAAATATATTTTTGAGTTTAAAATGAACTTAATACATGCTCGATGCTTTGTATAAATAAACCCAAGGTTCCTGAGGACGTAGATGATGACACCTAGGTAGTAGGAGGCCCTACTGAGATTCTTTAGTAAGATTCTCACTCCCTCTATCTCCTTCTTTCCGTCACGTCTTCAGATGGCGACGTTCGTGATATTCGTGGACACGCCGACATAGGAGGTGCACCATGACCCGGACCACGGATCATACCATTTTGTGGGTCGATGCACGGTTAGAGTATTCATGTTTATGGGTCGACCCTTCACTCCCCCTGTACATTCCCATCGTTTCTCCCCCGTCTCACCTTTTGGCGATGACCTGGTGTTCGAGCGCGCACGTCCCCTAGAGGAGAGGCTTTGCCGCACCCCATCATCCACGTCCGCCGCTCGAGACTACCCCAAAGATGTGCCCTGCTGTTCGTTGTCTTTTTCGGAGACGGATCCTTCCGAGGATTCGGCAACCCAGGCACCCTCCGAGGGATCTTCCCCCACCATACCCATGGACCTTGGGGAAGGTAGTGAGCCTTCCGTGACTCAGCCGAGGCTTGCACGACGATCGGAGATGAGGCCACGCTGGGAGGTCACTTCCGAGCCCCGTCCCCGCCTATTCACGCGCGGAGGAGCTTGCTCAGTTTCCTGGTTACGTGCCACGCTCGAGAGATAGTCGCCAGTAGGAGGCTTTAGATGGCCGAGGTAGAGCAGACACCACTTAGATAGGGATTAACCTACTTTTGTTTAGAGGTTATCCTGGTAGGTGCACTCGGGTAGGGAGTAGATTATGTTCATGTTTTATGTTGTATTTTCTTTTATGCATTTCCCTGCACTAAACTAAGTCCCACACTTATAAGTGGGCAAATTATATATATATGAGATGATCTTCAGTGTTACTCATGGTGTGCCTTATGTTATGATGTTGTGAGACATTTGTTTACCATACATGGTTTACTGCTTATCGCATCACGCGGCTCTCACTTTGTTTTTCAAAAAAAAAAAATTACCCGTATTTTCCGCTAAGTAATTCAAAGATAAATGAGAACTATGAAGTAAATGTACTAACGATTAACCTAAATATGTTCTAGAGTATTGGGTTAAAAATTAGGATGTTACATTATGGTATCGAGCGATTCGATTCTCATGGAGCCTGAGGATTGGACTGACTATGCTTTCTAAAGCGTAGTATGATAGCTATGTCATGTGTAGTGCTTAGTTAGAGATAAGCTATAGGGTAGGAGTGCATGACCCTTGTCTACTTGCGTGTGCCATGGTAACTAGCTCATTTTACATGGAATATTGAGCCTGATCACCTCAGTGTTTATTGTCTCGTGTTTAGGAACCAATGGCACCAAGGAGACAACCTAGGACCCCGACCGAGGGGACCAAACGATGCTATCGCCGTCTGCTGTTCGTGACATGGCTAGGGCCATGGAACGAATGTTTGAGAGGATGAACCAACAAGGGAACACCGGACGTGCTCCCCCTACTGCTGAGATGGTCGAGCAAGCGAGGTTTGGCGAGTTTCGCAAGGCGAACCCGCCAACCTTCCGAGGAGCCATGGACCCCGACCAAGCTGATGAGTGGGTCAAAAACATGGAAAAGATCTACTCTGTGGTGGCTTGCTCGGAGGAGCAGAAGGTCACCTTTGGCGGCCTATATGATGGAATCGGATGTCGAAGTTTTGGTGGACCGGCACCAAGATCGCTAGAAGCTTCGGCATCCCAACTAGGAGTCGTTTCAAGACCTACTTTTATGAGAAGTACTTTCCGGAATCGGTGAGGAATGCAAAGGACATTGAGTTCATGCAACTGACCCAAGGAGGGTCTACTATCGCCCAGTACACGGCGAAATTCGAGGAGCTGATCAAGTTCTCTAGGGTGTTTCAAGGAAACCCCGATGAGGTATGGAAGTGCGTCAAATATGAGGCCGGACTAACGGCAGAGCTCAACTATGCTGTGGCGCACATGGAGATTAGGGACTTCCCAACCCTAGTCAACAAGTGCCGGATCATGGAAGAGGGACAGAAGAAAATCAATGCTGCAAGGGCAGCACGGAATAAGGGGCTAGCACCTCAAGCCCCAAAATTCAAGCCCCAATATCCAAACCAATCCCGAAATCACTATAATCCCTACCAAACCAACCAGCCTGCACCACAACAACAACAAAGAACCCCCTTCTACCAACAACCCAAGCAACCATACCGACCACAATTCCAGAACAACAACAACAACTGCAACAACAACAACAATAACAACCGACAAGGAGGGTCGGGCGGCCCCCGAAACAACCAAGGAGGACCAAGTGGGACCAAGAACAAGACGCCCCAAGGAGCCCCCGCCACCTTTGCTAGGACTACACCGGCGATAATATGCCCCCAGTGCGGGAAAGATCATGGCAACCGCCCCCGCTTAGCCGGACAAAAGCGTGGTGCTTCAAGTGCGGGAAGCCCGGCCACTACCCCAATAGATACAACAACGGAGGGCCAAAGAAATCGTAACCCTAGGCCGCAACACCAAGGGAGGGTCTTCACCCTCAATGTGGACGAAGCGGACACATCCAACGGTCTCATAGAAGGTAAGTGCGAAATAGATGGTAGAACCTTAATCAGATTTTAATCACTCTGGTGCAACACATTCTTTTGTTTCTTATGCTAATGTCGAGACTCTAAATTTGAAAACTTCCAAACTTCCTTTTGATCTTATTGTCTCTACCCCCACAAATCATCCTGTGAATACTTGTTATTGTTGCCTAAATTGTCACCTCACCACGTAAAATAGATCATATGTTGTGGATTTAATTTGTTTACCCATGAAAGGTATAGGAGTAGTTCTTGGCATGGATTGGCTTCACGCCAACCGTGTATTGTTAGACTGTGACACCAAAACAGCTTGTCTTTCCTTCTCCCCTAGTGAAATAAGTCAACCTTGAAACTTTATCTCAATGCCATAGAGGTCCACCAGAGTGGGAAAAAGACTAGGGGATATGTTCTCCTTGCCGCTAGCGAGATGCACTTTGAGCAGAATTTAGAGAATATACCAAGAGTGAGAGACTATCCCGAGGTGTTTCCTAAGATATACCCGAGTTCCCTCCCGAGCGAGAAGTGGAGTTCTCCATTGAGTTGGTTCTCGAGCGACCAATCTCCATTGCCCCCTATAGAATGTCACCCCTAGAACTAGCCGAGCTTAAACCCAACTTGAAGAACTTTTAGAGAAAAGCTTTATAAGACCTAGTGCTTCACCATGGGGAGCCGCGGTCTTGTTTGTGAAAAAGAAGGACGGGAGTATGAGGTTGTGCATAGATTATAGGCAATTAAATCGTGTGACAGTGAAAAACAAATACCCTTTGCCTAGGATTGATGATCTCATGGACCAATTGAGAGGAGCGTAGTGTTTTCAAGATCGACCTAAGGTCGTGGATACCACCAAATTAGAGTAAGAGATCAAGATATACCAAAGACCGCCTTTAGAACTCGGTATGGACACTTTGAGTTCGCGGTGATGTCTTTTGGGTTGACAAATGCTCCCAAAGATTTATGGATTACATGAATAGGATCTTTAGACCCTATTTAGATCAGTTCGTGGTCGTTTTCATAGATGATATACTCATCTATTCGAAGACCCACGAGGAGCATGAGCATCATTTGAGGATAGTTTTGGAGATTTTGAAGGAGAAAAAGCTGTATGCAAAACTCTCTAAGTGTGAATTTTGGTTGGAGGAGGTCAAGTTTTTGTGGCACGTTGTGTCAAAAGGAGGCATAGCCGTTGATCCTAGTAAGGTAGAAGCCGTAATGAATTGGGATAGACCGACCACCGTAACGGAAATACAGAGCTTTTTGGGCTTAGCAAAGTTACTACCGTAGGTTTATCAAAGGATTTTCCCAGTTAGCCCTACCCTTGACCAAGCTCACTAGGAAGAATGCCCCGTTTGAGTGGAGCCCCGAATGTGAGATGAGTTTTCAAGAGCTTAAGGAAAGGTTAACCACGACCCCAGTCTTAGTCTTACCTAGCCCCAATGTACCCTTCGAGGTATATTGTGATGCTTCGGGCAAAGGACTAGGGTGTGTGTTGATGCAAAATAGGCAAGTGGTAGCCTATGCATCACGACAACTCAAGCCTCACGAGGGTAACTACCCCACCCATGACCTAGAATTAGCCGCCGTAGTGTTTGCCTTAAAGATGTGGAGACACCATTTGTATGGTGTAAGGTTTGAAGTTTTCTCTGATCATAAGAGTCTCAAGTACCTCTTTGATCAAAAGGAGTTAAACATGAGGCAAAGGAGATGGATGGAATTCCTCAAAGACTACGATTTCGGTTTAAGTTACCACCCCGGCAAGGCTAATGTAGTCGCCGATGCCTTGAGCCGAAAGTCGTTACACCTGTCCCACATGATGATCAAAGAAGTTGAGTTGATAGAGAAGTTTAGGGATATGAATCTATGGATGTCAGCAACCGATAGAGGGATAAAAATGTGCTATCTTAGTGTAACAAGTGGATTTAAGCAAAGAATCATGTTAGCACAATGAGAGAATGGGGAGTTCGAAGAGATCATAGATACTGTTAAGGCAGGAAAGTTGAAAGGTTTCGAAAGAGGCGAGGATTGGATATGGAGATTTGAGGGAAGGATCTGCGTACCCCAAGATGGTGACCTCCGAGAAAAGATCTTGGAGGAGGCTCACAAAAGCTATTTCACCATTCATCCCGGTGTCACCAAGATGTACCAAGACTTGAAGAAGATGTTTTGGTGGCCCGGAATGAAGAAGGATGTAGTCGCATGGGTTAGTAAGTGCTTAGTATGTCAGAAAGTGAAAATCGAGCACCAAAAACCTTCAGGTTTGTTGCAACCCCTGTCAATCCCCGAATGGAAGTGGGAATGCATATCCATGGATTTCGTGATAGGATTGCCTAAGACCCAAGCTGACCATGATGCTATTTGGGTGATAGTGGAACGACTAACCAAGTCGGCACACTTTCTACCTATTAGAGTGACATACTCTTTAGATAAATTGGCTCAGTTATACATCCAAGAGATCGTAAGATTGCATGGAGTACCGTCGACGATAATCTCGGATAGAGATCCGCGGTTTACGTCGCGTTTTTGGGGAGCCTTTCAAAAGGCGTTTGGTTTAAAGTTATGCTTAAGCACTGCTTACCACCCACAAACAGACGGACAATCCGAAAGGACGATCCAAACCCTAGAGGATATGCTAAGAGCCTGTGTGTTAGACCAAAGGGAAAGTTGGGATAAGTACTTGCCTTTGATCGAGTTTGCGTATAACAACAGTTATCACGCGAGCATCGGTATGGCACCGCATTTAGGCATTGTATGGGAGGAAGTGCCAATCACCTTTATGTTGGTATGAGTCCGAAGAACAAACCATAATAGGACCTGATGTAGTGAGGGAGACGACGGAACAAATCAAGAGGATCCGGGATAGGATGCTCACTGCTCAAAGTAGGCAAAAGAGCTATGCGGACAAGCGGCGCAAGCCCTTGGAATTTGAAGAGGGAGAACATGTGTTCCTTAGGATTACCCCCACTACGGGCATAGGGAGAGCCATGAAAGTCAAAAAGTTGAGCCCCCGATTCCTTGGTCCCTTCCAAATTCTTCAAAGGATAGGAACAGTTGCCTACAAAATAGCCTTACCCCCTAATCTTTCTAATCTTCACGACGTCTTTCACGTCTCTCAGTTAAGGAAGTATGAGTCCGACCCTAGCCACGTTTTAGAGCCAGAGCATGTTCAGAAATGCAAGACATGTATCCCGAGCTTTTCCAAGGTAACGAATTTCGAGGGCGAAATTCTTTTTAAGGAGGGGAGTAATGTAACACCTCGATTTTTCTGTCCGAGGGAAATGACCAAAATGCCCTGAGGTCATTTTCTCGACCGAACTCGAGGGTAACCAACTTGGTCATCCTCGAAGGTCAACTCAATGTTTGAAGGGATTGAATGGCCTTTGAATGCTTTGAAGCGAAAATTTCGTTTTCGCAGCTTTGGTCAAAATGACCAAAATACCCCTATAGCGCTTTTTACGGGTAAAGGTGCTTTGAGCCTAACTTTCCCTGAGGTTTAAAAACATGATTTCATGTGTCTAGAGGTCTCTGTTCAAGTCCCGGTGGTCCCGGGCAGTTTTAGTGCAAAATTACGATTTTGCCCCTAGAATAGTGTTTTTGAGCTTAATGACGTAATTAAGCAAACCTAAGCAATATTAGGCTCTAAACGAAGATTAATTTATTTCCCTAATTAATCTAGAGTCAAAATAATTTATTAAAGTTAATTAGAACCTAAAATTGCTTAGATTAAACTTAAATCTTTTTAGAACTCAAGATTCCTAGTCTTGGAATCTAGAATAGTGTTTTCTCTCTCAAATTCCTTAAATCAAGGAAATGTGTCTAGAGTTGTTTAGACTCTAAATTGAGGATTTAACTCTCTAATGGTGCAAGACCACTCCTAAATTATGTCTAGACCACCTTAATTACCCATTTCCCTTACCTAAACACTTTCTTACAAATTCCTAATCTTAAGCATAATCAAAGATACACCTAAACACAACTCTAAACCACAATTAAAATGCAAACTAATCCTCCCCATGCATGATGAAGTTTGCGCCAGACCTCATCCCCATTGGCCACATGTTTAATTGTTTTCTCACTCAAAGAACCATGGTTGAGGCCATACCTTGAACCATACCTCACCATACCTTAAGCCATACCTCACCATGCCTCAAGAACACATTATCTCACCTCATGGAACACATGGAACCCTCCACTCTGCACCTCTTGGCCGAAAAATGCATCAGCCCACATACACCCTCCATTTGTTTCATTTCTCTATAAATAGAATGCCTTGAGGAGCTTGCACCACTTTTAGATCATTTGCCAAGTTTAGGAAACACTCAAAGCTTTTCTTTTTCTCTCAAAGTCTTTGTGTTCTTCAAGTTCTTGGAGTTCTTCAAGTTCTTCATCTTCTTCATCTTCTTCTTCCATCTTCAAGTTCATCACACCAAGTAGGGATTTTCTTTCATGTATTCTTTCTTTAAAGTTCTTGTTCTAAGCTTAATGTTCATAGTTTCTCTTGATTCTTTTTAGAACTTCTTTTCCTTTCCTTGTTCTTGCTTTTTCGCCATGGGCCTTGGAGTTCAAAGAAATGAGAGCTTGATGATGAGAGTTTCATGATGATGTTCATCACTTGAAACAAACTCTAGAGCTTGATTTTTGTTCTTGAGCAAAAGTATTTCTAGATTTTCCTTTCTTGAACTTTTGAGAACTTTAACTTTGATGGTGTTTTAAAATGGCTCTATGAACTCAATGATGAGGACTCATGATGTTGGTGTTAATATATCATCAAGATCATGAACTCTAGAGTTTTAAAATGCACTTTTCTCTTCTTGGAGATTTCGGCCATTTCCTTGAGATTTTCTAAGTTCATAGTTTGATTCCCAAAGATGTTATGTTGAGTTCTAAGAACTCCAAGCTTGACTTTACCTTGTTTGAATGAGTTTGGGTTAAGATTTAAGTTCCTTTAAAGTCTTGTTAAGAGCTCTAGAAAGATAAAATGAATTTGCATAATTTATTTTATGCTTGCATTCATATTTACATTCTTGCTATGCATCTTTACTTTCAAGCCATCACCTAAGAACATAAAGATTAAAATGGAACTTGTATCATCACTTAATTTAATTCTCGAAGCCTTTCTATTTCGGCCTTAAAGTCGATTGTTGTTGGGCCTAGAGCACTAAAATAAAGAATTGAACTTGCATTATCACCTAATTAATTTCTCGAATGCCTATCTATTTGCGCCTTAAAGTCGATTGTTGTTGGGCCAAGAGCACTAAAATAAAGAATTGAATCTTGCATATTTACTTTCAAGCTTGCACGTTTAAGATTATGCTTCGTGATATTTACTTTCAAGCTTGCACGTTTAAATTATGCCTTGCATATTTAATTTCAAGTCATCACTTTACTTTGAAAGCAAGATTAAAAATGAAAAGTATGAGCACGTTTAGTTTATGTCGTAACTTAAGAACCTAGAGCTCAAAGACTTGCCCATTTCATTCCAAGTTAAAGTTTAATGCAAACCACACTTTGAATGTATGTTTTTCGGCCAAGTAGTGATGATGGACTTGCAATGAGTTTTCATCTAGCTACTAGGACCAATAGCCTATGTTTTGAGTTTTCCTTAAAGTTTTACAATTCTTTATAAGGTTATGTCATTATAAGTTGTGATTCCAATCTCTTTTAGAGGATGGAATATGTTTTGGTCAGTGACCTAAGGCTTCACTTAGCCTCTTGATGAATTAAAATGTTTTGCAAAGAGTTTTAGAAATTCTAAATTGATTCCAAGAGAAACTAGTTAACTTATGTACCTAGAAATGTCAATTTAATTCTCTTATTGAGGCAAGATGTTTTCAGTTCTGATGTGATGAATGTGATGCTGTATGATGATGTTTTAATGTGTTGGAATGTGTGAAAATATCATATGATGATGTAGAAGCGATCCTATGCATGATAGGTAAGAAACTAGCTAACTAGAAATACCGTAAAGCTAGAATTTAACATAGTTTTGACCCATTTGTTTATGGAACTAATTCAAACTGTTTTAATGGGGACATAATCAGATTTAGATTGTTTAGACATGAAAAACTTGGTATCATTTGAGTTAGAATTGAATTCTAGCACCTATGGGGAAACTAGTAACTAGAAAACCGTAAAAATGCAAATGTAGAACTCTTAGAACATTTAATTTTCTGGATTCTGTCCAGCACCCTTACAACATGATAAACATGATTAATAATTAGTCCTTAAGCATAGGAATGCCTCATAATTGATCTAGATTTAATCCATAGCGCCCTCGGCGAAAACGGAACCAAGAAAGGTCTAAAACGTAAGTTCTAGAACCCCGTATTCACATGTTAGGATTTCCACCCTATGCTTTTCAGATTTAAAAGTAAAATGAGAGGATTATGAATGATGTTTAATTATGAGCCTTAGGTGCTTAAAATATGAACGACGGATGTAGAGAACTATATCTCAAGATTAAGACCCGTAAGGGTCAAAGCATAAGCTACCGTAAGGGTAAGTGTTTGGATGATTTATGATGATGCATGAAGTATGCTAATGATGATGATGTTATTCATATGAGGAACTTATGAGATTATATGTTAATGTGGCATAAAGCAAATTTGGAAGGAAATTCGTGTAATGACCGCTTGGCGCCGACTTCCGACAAATTTGGGGACTTAAAGAGATTTTGAAAATTAAGGTACTAAGATGGGTTCTAGGATGACACCGGTTCGGCCGAGCACCTCCATAGAACTCATGTGACATCGGTACCATTTTATACTCTTAGGTGACACCGGTTCGGCCGAGCACCCCTAAGAGTTTTGCCCCCTAACCCGTACTCAGATAGTCGGGATTTATGATACGCTTATCGTTAAGTGGTAAGTAAGAACTAGTGACGACTAGTTAAGGTATGAGCTCATAACCTAGATGTATGACACGTTCTGGGTGACACCGGTTCGGCCGAGCACCCCAGCTCGATTGTCTTTAGGGTGGCCCATGAGGAAGAGAAGTTCACGATTATGATTATGTCACTCGCTTTGTCCCATATGAATGTTACTATTGCCACTTTATGCCACCAATGATGATGATGCTTGATGTTATGTTTTATGTATGTGCATTAGGTAGTGCCATGCATACATTCTCTATTATGTTGCATTCATGACATTAAGATCATCCTAAAATGAATGGGCCTTGGCTAACGTATATTTTGAAGTTTAAAATGAACTAAATGCATGTTCAGACTTTTCGCATAATTAAACCCAAGGTTCCTGAGGACGTAGATGATGGCACCTAGGTAGTAGGAGGCCCTCATCGAGATTCTTTAGCAAGATTCTCACTCCTCTATCTCTTTCTTTCCGCCACGCCTTCAGATGGCGACGTTCAGAGTGTTCGTGGACACGCCGACATGGGAGGTGCACCATGACCCGACCACGGGTCATTCCATTTTTGTGGTCGATGCACGCTAGAGTATTCATGTTCATGGGTCGACCCTTCACTCCCCCTGTACATTCCCATCAAGTTTCTCCCCGCCTCACCTTTTGGCGATGACCTAGTGTTCGAGCCGCCAAGACGTCCCCGAGAGGAGAGGCTACGCCAGCACTCCACCTTCCGTGATCCGCCGCTCGAGACTACCCGAGTATGTGCCCCGTTGCCCATCGTCCTTCTCGGAGATGGATCCTTCCGAGGATTCGGCCACCCAGGTACCCTCCGAGGGATCTTCCCCCACCATACTTATGGACTTCGGAGAGGATAGCGAGCCCACCGTGACTCGGCCGAGGCGTGCACGACGACCGGAGATGCGGCCATACCCTGGGAGTCATATTCGATCCCCACTCCCCCTTTTCACACCCGAGGAGCTCGCTCAGTTTCCCGGATATCTGCCTCGATCACGAGATGGTCGCCAGTAGGAGGTCGAGGATGGCCCGAGTTAGAACACACACCACTTAGATGAGGATGAACCTTCTTTTGTTTAAAGGTTATCCTATCAGTTGCACTCGGGTAGGGGAGTAGATTATATTTATGTTTATGTCGTATTTTCTTTCATGTATTTCCATGTACTAAATCAAATCCCACGCTTATAAGTGGGCAAATTATAATTATATATGAGATGTTATTCAGTGTCTCTCATGATGTGCCCTTATATGCTTTATGCTATGACGTTATGAGATGTACGTTTTGCCCGTTGCAAGTTATATCGCATCACGCGGCTCTCACTTTCATTTCAAAAAAAAAAAATTACCCGTATTTTCCGCTAAGTAATTCAAAGTTAAATGAGAACTATAAAGTAACAGACTAATGATTAACCTAAATATGTTCTAGAGTATTGGGTTAAAAATTAGGATGTTACATTATGGTATCAGAGCAGTTCGATTCTCATGGAGCCTGAGGATTGGACTGACTATGCTTTCTAAAGCGTAGTACGATAGCTATGTCATGCGTAGTGCTTAGTTAGAGATAAGCTATAGGATAGAAGTGCATGATCCTTTGTCTACTTATGTGCCATGGTAACTAGCTCATCTTACATGGAATATTGAGCCTGATCACCTCAGTGTTTATTGTCTCATGTGTTTAGGGACCAATGGCACCAAGGAGACAACCTAGGGCCCCGACCGAGGACCAAAGCGATGCCATCGCCGTCGCTGCTCGCGTGACATGGCTAGGGCCATGGAACGAATGTTCGAGAGGATGAACCAACAAGGGAACACCGGACGTGCTCCCCCTACTGCCGAAATGATCGAGCAAGCAAGGTTTGGTGAGTTTCGCAAGGCGAACCCACCAACCTTCCGAGGAGCCATGGACCC
Organism: Dalbergia cochinchinensis; assembly: GCA_031216125.1. Classification (NCBI taxonomy): domain Eukaryota; kingdom Viridiplantae; phylum Streptophyta; class Magnoliopsida; order Fabales; family Fabaceae; genus Dalbergia; species Dalbergia cochinchinensis. Next base: position 47,291,695 of record CM062372.1, on the reverse strand, counting down.
CGACAAAGCTGATGAGTGGATCAAGAACATGGAGAAGATCTACTCCATGGTAGCTTGCTCGGAGGAGCAAAAGGTCACCTTCGCTGCCTATATGATGGAATCGGATGCCGAAGTTTTGGTGGGACCGGCACCAAGATCGCTAAAGCTTACGTGTCTGTCAATCGGAGTCGTTTCAAGACCTACTTCTATGAGAAGTACTTCCCGGAGTCCGTGAGGAACGCGTAAGATATTGAGTTCATGCAATCGACTCAAGGAGGTCTCCGTCGCCCCAAGACACTACGGTTCGAGGAGCTGATCAAGTTCTCTAGGGTGTTTCAAGGGAACCCCGACGAGGTGTGGAAGTGCGTCAAGTATGAGGCTGGACTAACGGCAGAGCTCAATTATGCTATAGCACACATGGAGATTAGGGACTTCCCAACCCTAGTCAACAAGTGCCGGATCATGGAAGAGGGACAGAAGAAAATCAATGCTGCAAGGGCAAGATTTAACAAGGGGCTAGCACCTCAAGCCCCAAAATTCAAGCCCCAATATCCAAACCAATCCCGAAATCACTATAATCCCTACCAAACCAACCAGTTCAGACCACAACAACAACAAAGAACCCCCTTCCACCAACAACCCAAGCAACCATACCGACCACAATTCCAGAACAACAACAACAACCGCAACAACAACAACAACAACAACCGACAAGGAGGGTCGGGCGGCCCCCGAAACAACCAAGGAGGACCAAGTCGGCCTAAGAACAAGGCACCTCAAGGAACCCCCGCCCAAGCTATCCCAGCCGTGCTATGTCCCAAGTGCGGGAAGGATCATGGCAACCGTCTCACTGGCGGGCGTAATATCCGCTCGGCGCGGAAAGCCCGCCACTACGCCAATAATCGCACTAATGGGAGGCCGACAAGCCGAGAATTCCCGGCCGCAACACCATGGGAGGGTCTTCACGCTCAATGTAGACGAAGCGGACACATCCAACGGTCTCATAGAAGGTAAGTGCGAAATAGATGGTAGAACCTTAACTGTGCTATATGACTCTGGTGCAACACATTCTTTCATTTCGTATGCTAGTGTCGAGACTCTAAATTTGAGAACTTCCAAACTTCCTTTTGATCTTATTGTTTCCACCCCTACAAATCATCCTGTGAATACTTGTTATTGTTGTCTAAATTGTCACCTCACCACTCAAAATAGGCCATATGTTATGGATTTAATTTGTTTACCCATGAAAGGCATAGGAGTAGTTCTTGGCATGGATTGGCTTCACGCCAACCGTGTATTGTTAGACTGTGACACCAAAACCGCTGTCTTTCCTTCTCCCCCTAGTAAAATAAGTCGACCTTTGAGACTTTACCTCAATGCTGTAGAAGTCCACTGTAGTGGGAAAAAGACTAAGGGATATGTTCTCCTAGCCGCTAGTGAAGTACACTTTGAGCAGATTTTAGAAAATATACCAATAGTGAGAGACTATCCCGAGGTGTTTCCGGAAGATATACCCGAGTTCCCTCCCGAGAGAAAAGTGGAGTTCTCTATTGAGTTGGTTCTCGAGCTGACCAATCTCCATTGCCCCCTATAGAATGTCACCCTAGAACTAGCCGAGCTTAAAACCCAACTTGAGGAACTTTTAGAGAAGAGCTTTATAAGACCTAGTGCTTCACCATGGGGAGCCCCGGTCTTGTTTGTGAAAAAGAAGGACGGGAGTATGAGGTTGTGCATAGATTATAGGCAATTGAACCGTGTGACAATGAAAAACAAATACCCTTTGCCTAGGATTGATGATCTTATGGACCAACTGAGAGGAGCAGTAGTATTTTCCAAGATCGACCTAAGGTCGATACCACCAAATTAGGGTGAGAGATCAAGATATACCAAAGACCGCCTTTAGAACTCGGTATGGACACTTTGAGTTCGGTGATGTCTTTTGGGTTGACAAATGCTCCTGCAGTATTTATGGATTACATGAATAGGATCTTTAGACCCTATTTAGATCAGTTCGTGGTCATTTTCATAGATGATATACTCATCTATTCAAAGACCCACGAGGAGCATGAGCGTCATTTAAGGATAGTTTTGGAGATTTTGAAGGAGAAAAAGCTATATGCAAAACTCTCTAAGTGTGAATTTTGGTTGGAGGAGGTCAAGTTTTTGGGGCACGTTGTGTCGAAAGGAGGTATAGCCGTTGATCCCAGTAAGGTAGAAGCCGTAATGAATTGGGATAGACCGACCACCGTAACGGAAATACGGAGCTTTCTGGGTTTAGCAGGCTATTACCGTAGGTTTATCAAGGGATTCTCCCAAATTGCCCTACCCCTGACCAAGCTAACTAGGAAGAATGCACCATTTATGTGGAGCCCCGAATGTGAGAAGAGTTTTCAAGAGCTTAAGGAAAGGTTAACCACGACCCCAGTCTTAGTCTTACCTAGCCCCAATGTACCCTTCGAGGTATATTGTGATGCTTCGGGCAAAGGACTAGGGTGTGTGTTGATGCAAAATAGGCAAGTGGTAGCCTATGCATCACGACAACTCAAGCCTCACGAGAAATTCTAAATTGATTCCAAGAGAAACTAGTTAACTTATGTACCTAGAAATGTCAATTTAATTCTCTTATTGAGGCAAGATGTTTTCAGTTCTGATGTGATGAATGTGATGCTGTATGATGATGTTTTAATGTGTTGGAATGTGTGAAAATATCATATGATGATGTAGAAGCGATCCTATGCATGATAGGTAAGAAACTAGCTAACTAGAAATACCGTAAAGCTAGAATTTAACATAGTTTTGACCCATTTGTTTATGGAACTAATTCAAACTGTTTTAATGGGGACATAATCAGATTTAGATTGTTTAGACATGAAAAACTTGGTATCATTTGAGTTAGAATTGAATTCTAGCACCTATGGGGAAACTAGTAACTAGAAAACCGTAAAAATGCAAATGTAGAACTCTTAGAACATTTAATTTTCTGGATTCTGTCCAGCACCCTTACAACATGATAAACATGATTAATAATTAGTCCTTAAGCATAGGAATGCCTCATAATTGATCTAGATTTAATCCATAGCGCCCTCGGCGAAAACGGAACCAAGAAAGGGTCTAAAACGTAAGTTCTAGAACCCCGTATTCACATGTTAGGATTTCCACCCTATGCTTTTCAGATTTAAAAGTAAAATGAGAGGATTATGAATGATGTTTAATTATGAGCCTTAGGTGCTTAAAATATGAACGACGGATGTAGAGAACTATATCTCAAGATTAAGACCCGTAAGGGTCAAAGCATAAGCTACCGTAAGGGTAAGTGTTTGGATGATTTATGATGATGCATGAAGTATGCTAATGATGATGATGTTATTCATATGAGGAACTTATGAGATTATATGTTAATGTGGCATAAAGCAAATTTGGAAGGAAATTCGGTAATGACCGCTTTGGCCGACTAATTACCGACAAATTTGGGGACTTAAAGAGATTTTGAAAATTAAGGTACTAAGATGGGTTCTAGGATGACACCGGTTCGGCCGAGCACCTCCATAGAACTCATGTGACGACATCGGTACCATTTTATACTCTTAGGTGACACCGGTTCGGCCGAGCACCCCTAAGAGTTTTGCCCCCTAACCCGTACTCAGATAGTCGGGATTTATGATACGCTTATCGTTAAGTGGTAAGTAAGAACTAGTGACGACTAGTTAAGGTATGAGCTCATAACCTAGATGTATGACACGTTCTGGGTGACACCGGTTCGGCCGAGCACCCCCAGTTCGATTGTCTTTTAGGGTGGCCCATGAGGAAGAGAAGTTCACGATTATGATTATGTCACTCAGTTTTGTCCCATATGAATGTTACTATTGCCACTTTATGCCACCAATGATGATGATGCTTGATGTTATGTTTTATGTATGTGCATTAGGTAGTGCCATGCATACATTCTCTATTATGTTGCATTCATGACATTAAGATCATCCTAAAATGAATGGGCCTTGGCTAACGTATATTTTGAAGTTTAAAATGAACTAAATGCATGTTCAGACTTTTCGCATAATTAAACCCAAGGTTCCTGAGGACGTAGATGATGGCACCTAGGTAGTAGGAGGCCCTACTGAGATTCTTTAGCAAGATTCTCACTCCCTCTATCTCTTTCTTTCCGTCACGTCTTCAGATGGCGACGTTCGTAGTGTTCGTGGACACGCCGACATGGGAGGTGCACCATGACCGGGACCACGGGTCATTCCATTTTGTGGGTCGATGCACGCTAGAGTATTCATGTTCATGGTCGACCCTTCACTCCCCTGTACATTCCCATCGCTTTCTCCCCGCCTCACCTTTTGGCGATGACCTGGTGTTCGAGCGCCAAGACGCCCTCGAGAGGAGAGGCTACGCCAGACTCCACCTTCCGCATCCGCCGCTCGAGACTACCCCGAGTATGTGCCCCGTTGCCCATCGTCCTTCTCGGAGATGGATCCTTCCGAGGATTCGGCCACCCAGGTACCCTCCGAGGGATCTTCCCCCACCATACCTATGGACTTCGGAGAGGATAGCGAGCCCACCGTGACTCAGCCGAGGCGTGCACGACGACCGGAGATGCGGCCATACCTGGAGTCATATTCGATCCCCACTCCTCCTTTTCACACCCGAGGAGCTCGCTCAGTTTCCCGGATATCTGCCTCGATCACGAGATGGTCGCCAGTAGGAGGTCGAGGATGGCCCGAGTTAGAACACACACCACTTAGATGAGGATGAACCTTCTTTTGTTTAAAGGTTATCCTATCAGTTGCACTCGAGTAGGGGAGTAGATTATATTTATGTTTATGTCGTATTTTCTTTCATGTATTTCCATGTACTAAATCAAGTCCCACGCTTATATGTGGGCAAATTATAATTATATATGAGATGTTATTCAGTGTCTCTCATGATGTGCCCTTATATGCTTTATGCTATGACGTTATGAGATGTACGTTTTGCCCGTTGCAAGTTATATCGCATCACGCGGCTCTCACTTTCATTTCAAAAAAAAAAATTACCCGTATTTTCCGCTAAGTAATTCAAAGTTAAATGAGAACTATGAAGTAACAGACTAATGATTAACCTAAATATGTTCTAGAGTATTGGGTTAAAAATTAGGATGTTACAAACACAAAAGAGGTTTCATCCATACTATGTGACGTGCGTGCACTAAGGACTACCCTCCAATCTCCATAGCAGACTCACGGGTACGGAGGAACGTAGCCAATCCACGGCGAGCTCGGCAGTGCAGCATGCCCCGGATCAACGTGTCGCCCACGCCGGTCGTGGTCCCGCACCGGCCTCCGATGTTGAGTATTTGTCTCCTCGCTGCCTATCTGTCGCAGAGGCGGAGTGGGGCGAGCCCTCATGGTCCATGGGGAATCTCTAAGGGTCCTCCTCGAGTCTTTGCCGCGATGATGGCACGTCTTTGCGCGCGTCTGGCTGAACCGGCAGAGTGGGTCCGCAGTTCCTCTCATGTCGTGGCCGCATGCTCAAAGATCGCGGGTCACCATAGGGGGATGCTGGGAGAAGCGATAACTGTACAAGGGGTGTGCGAATGGCCGTCCTAAAAACATGAAGATGCGCATGACACCGGCCCTCAAAATGAAATGACCCATGCTCCGGGTCATGGTGGATCTCCCACCGTGGCGTGTCAATGAATAGAACAAAGGTCGCCATCTCGCTCTGAAGACGTAATGGAAAGGAAAAGATAGAGGGAGTGAGATTCTTACTAAAGAAACTCAGTAGGGTTTTCCTTCTATCCTAGGTGTCATCATATACGTCTCTAGGAATCTCGGGTTATTTATAAAATAATGGACATACATTGGTTCAATTATGAGTTTTCCAAAATCTCACTTTCCGAGAATCCGTTCTTTTTAACATGGCACTTGTGTTACATAGGCTATATACTAAAATCATAGACATAAATCATGTATCTTGGTACGTAGAACATGAATCATATAACTGGTACATGAAACGTAAATCATATAACTGGTGCATGAAACATAAATCATATAACTGGTTTACTTAGGTGACATAAGAACCTTTACTTAATTGGGCCGCCCTAATATTTCTCCCTTTTGAGAAAACTCTAGGTTATGAGCTCATACCACGCTAGTCGTCACTAGCATCTAGACTTTATCCATTTGGATAAGTCAACTTCCCGACTTCAAGTACGGGTTTAGGGGGCTAGAATCACATTGTCCCCACCCTTAATTCGGTGGTTTCAAAGGATTGCATTCTGATGTTCTAAGTCATCCTAAGTTTAACATGTTTCTTTAAGATGCCACATAATTAATGCATAACACATAATTACTACCTCGGCATCTTTAAGTCCTTTTTAAAGAATAATAATAACATGTTAATACACGCTATCACATAGGGATAATAGTTAACATGGCACCATACACGTCATGAGCTAACACATCAATTCATCATCAAACTCAGAGGCGCATAATCATCCCTTAAGGTAAATATCCCTAAATCGGGTAACCTCAACTTTCCCATTACTTTCTAGTATTTTTATGGGATTGATTAACCTCATTACCATAATCCATTAGGTTCTAAATCCTAATTAATTATGGTTGGACAGCTTTATGTAGTTGTTCATATTTGATGAATTACGTGTTCTAGAAAATGCGTTTTAAGCCCTTTCTCGCATCCGACTTTTTCTATGGTGCAATAATTAATACCTAAGCCAATTATGAGTCACTCCCACACCTCTAGACATAATCTAATGTGATTCTAAATATTTTATCAAGGCTGGGCAGAAACTCATTTTGCCATTCTTTATAGTTCTAGAATTCACATATTAAGCAAACAAAGTCACTAATAATGCTTTAAAGAGTCTAGAACAATTATCACATACTTGGCAAGGTATTACAACATATTTAGACCACCCAAAACAGAATTTAAGGTGCTGGAGTTATTAAGGCAGAACCGAAATCCTTTAAGGCATAAAATCATGAGAAATACTTCGGGATAGTTCCTTACTACAGGTATCTCCTCGATGCTCTGCTCAAAGTCGACATCACTAGCGGCCAAAAGAATGTAACCTTTTTCATCCTTACCACAGCTTAGGTCTACAGCATTTAGGTACACTCTCATGGTTTCCCTAGGTTCAGGGGGAATGGGGAGAAAGGTGATGGTTTTCTCATAGCAGTTTAACAACACACGGTTGGCCCAAAGCCAATCCATGCCCAGAATTACCTCTAGTCCTTTCATGGGTAAGCATACGAAATCTAGAACAAACGGTCTATTTTCTAGAATGAAACTGCATTCCAAACAACATTTGCTAGTTCTAACTGGTTTCCCAGTGGGGGTAGAGACAACAAGATAAAAGGGGAGTTCAGACACAGTCAAACCTAGGGTCTCTACACAAGAATATGATATAAAGGAATGGGTTGCGCCAGAATCATACAGTACAACTAGGTTTTCACCGTTCATTTCACACTTACCTTCCACGAGATCTGGGGACGTTGTCGTCTCTTCCGCATTGAGGGTGTAGACCCTTCCTTGACGTTGCGGCTTCGGGTTGGGGGTTGGCTGGTTCCTTTTGGGACAATCTTTGGAGTAGTGTCCCGATTCTCCGCATCGGTAGCACACATCTAACCCGGCCTGACACGGCAAGCTTCCATGGGGTCTGCTGCACTTGGGACACTCCGCATGTGGGGTGGAAGATGTCCCTTGAGGTGCCTTCCCCTTATTATTCGCGGGCTTGTTCTTGTTGTTGTTGTAGCTGTTGTTGTTATTCTTCGGTTTGAAGTCCTTCCGAGGTCCCTGAGGCTTGGACCCGGATTGGGACTTCTGTTGGGGTTGAAACTTTTGCGACCCCTTTTTCTTGAACTGTTGGCCTTGAGGTGCCAGCTTCTTATTGCTGGAGTTGCCGGACCTTGTCACATTCAACTCCCGTTGCCCTTCCTCAATAATGTGGCATTTGTTCACCAGGGTTGGGAAGTCCCTGATTTCTAGATGAGCGACCGCTACCTTGAGCTCCGCTCTCAACCCCGCTTCGTACTTCAGACATTTCCAGTATTCGTCAGGGTTGGCCTGGTACATCCTTGAGAACTTGATGAGGTCCTCGAATTTGGTGGTATATTGTGCAACCGTCCGATTCTCCTGGAACAATTGCATGAACTCCACTTCCTTGGCGTTGCGAACAGACTCTGGGAAGTACTTCTCATAGAAGTGAACTTTGAATACTTCCCGCTGATGGCCTCGTGGCGCTTCCAGACCTCGGGCTCCATCCACCAAAGAATCGGCGTCACCTTCGAGCATGTATGTGGCGAACCTCACTTTTTGCTCCTCAGAGCACGGTATCACGCCAAAGATCTTCTCCATGTTTCGGATCCACTCTTCGGCATGGTTTGGGTTAGCAGTTCCCTTGAAGGTGGGTGGATTCGCCCAACGAAATTCGCCGAAGCGAACATGTTCCGGAATCTCAGCAGCAGGGGGAGCTGGTACAGCATTCTCACGTTGGTCCATTCGCTCGAACAGTCGTGTCATGGCTGCAGCCATCTGACGAACGGCGTGAATCGCATTGTCTTGGTCAACATTTGGTGTAGTCCTAGGGTGTCGTCGCGGTGCCATTGGTCCCTATACACACAAAACAGCAACACTGAGTTGATCAGGCTCAATCCTCCTAGTAAAGTGAGCAAGTTACCATGGCACGTGCAACAAACATAAGTCATGTATCACTTAATCCTAAAACTTCCTATTCATGACATTTCTAGCGGAATATGCTTAACAAGCATAGTCAGTCCAATCCTCGGCCCGTGAGAACCGAATCGCTCACGATACCAAAATGTAACACCCTACTATTCGACCCAATACTACTAGTATGTATTTAGGCCAAATATTAGTCGTTACTTACTGGCATGGTTCATCTACTTGAGAAAATAGACTTAACGAAAATACGAGCCAACTTTTTTTTTTTTGAAATCGTTACTTAAAATAGAAGCCGCGCGTAACTTTACGAGTCGGTGTCATAGTATACGGAATGATAATATAGGAATGGCTCCAAACCATAGCATCGAACATAACATCAATCATAACTGAAATACCTCATAGATATAATATGCCTACCCTACAGGGCAGGACTCTTCAAGTACATAGTAACATGAATACGGCAGAAAAACAGAATACATGGAAAAGAACTGGAAAGAAGCATCCCTACCCATGTGCAACCTAAGATGGATAACCTCAACAGAAAAGAGGTTTCATCCATACTATGTGACGTGCGTGCACTAAGGACTACCCTCCAATCTCCATAGCAGACTCACGGGTACGGAGGAACGTAGCCAATCCACGGGCGGAGCTCGGTAGGTGCAGGCATGCCCTGTGGATCGAACGTGTCGCCCACGCCGGTCGTGGTCCCGCACCGAAGCCCTCCGACGCCGAAAGGATCTCCTCTCGCTACCTATCCGCCGCGGCGGAGTGGGGCAGAGCCCTCATGGTCCATGGGGAATCTCTGAAGGGTCCTCCTCGAGTGCCGCGATGATGGCACGTCTTCGCGTGCGCCTCGCTGCACCGGCAGAGTGGGTCCGCAGGTTCCTCTCATGTCGTGGCCGTGCATGCTCAAAGATCGCGGGGTCACCATAGGGGGATGCTGGGGAGAAGCGATAATCGCACAAGGGGTGTGCGAATGGCCGCCCTAAAAACATGAAGATGCGCACGATACCGGCCCTCAAAATGAAATGACCCATGCTCCGGGTCATGGTAGATCTCCCATCGTGGCGTGTCAATAAATAGGACGAAGGTCGCCATCTCGCTCTGAAGACGTAATGGAAAGGAAAAGATAGAGGGAGTGAGATTCTTACTAAAGAAACTCAGTAGGGTTTTCCTTCTATCCTAGGTGTCATCATATACGTCTCCAGGAATCTCGGGTTATTTATAAAATAATGGACATACATAGGTTCAATTATGAGTTTTCCAAAATCTCACTTTCCGAGAATCCGTTCTTTTTAACATGGCACTTGTGTTACATAGGCTATATACTAAAATCATAGACATAAATCATGTATCTTGGTACGTAGAACATGAATCATATAACTGGTACATGAAACGTAAATCATATAACTGGTGCATGAAACATAAATCATATAACCTGGTTTACTTAGGTGACATAAGAACCTTTACTTAATCGGGCAGCCTAATATTTCTCCTTTGAGAAAACTCTAGGTTATGAGCTCATACCACGCTAGTCGTCACTAGCATCTAGACTTTATCCATTTGGATAAGTCAACTTCCTGACTTCAAGTACGGGTTTAGGGGCCTAGAATCACATTGTCCCCACCCTTAATTCGGTGGTTTCAAAGGATTGCATTCTGATGTTCTAAGTCATCCTAAGTTTAACATGTTTCTTTAAGATGCCACATAATTAATGCATAACACATAATTACTACCTCGGCATCTTTAAGTCCTTTTTAAAGAATAATAATAACATGTTAATACACGCTATCACATAGGGATAATAGTTAACATGGCACCATACACGTCATGAGCTAACACATCAATTCATCATCAAACTCAGAGGCGCATAATCATCCCTTAAGGTAAAAATCCCTAAATCGGGTAACCTCAACTTTCCCATTACTTTCTAGTATTTTTATGGGATTGATTAACCTCATTACCATAATCCATTAGGTTCTAAATGCTAATTAATTATGGTTGGACAGCTTTATGTAGTTGTTCATATTTGATGAATTACGTGTTCTAGAAAATGCGTTTTAAGCCCTTTCTCGCATCCGACTTTTTCTATGGTGCAATAATTAATACCTAAGCCAATTATGAGTCACTCCCACACCTCTAGGCATAATCTAATGTGATTCTAAATATTTTATCAAGGCTGGGCAGAAACTCATTTTGCCATTCTTTATAGTTCTAGAATTCACATATTAAGCAAACAAAGTCACTAATAATGCTTTAAAGAGTCTAGAACAATTATCACATACTTGGCAAGGTATTACAACATATTTAGACCACCCAAAACAGAATTTAAGGTGCTGGAGTTATTAAGGCAGAACCGAAATCCTTTAAGGCATAAAATCATGAGAAAAACCTTTCTTTCAACCATATAACTTGCTAGTTTCTCTTGGAACCTTTTTGGGACTTCAAGACTATGTAAGATCAAAGTTTATTTTGCCAAAACTCATCATGGAACACCAAGGGCAGCAGCCATTTCGGCTTGCTCTTGGCAAGGATTTAAAACTTAAAAACATGTTTAAAACCTTGGTTAAGTGCATCAAGCTTAGAAAAATTCCAAGACATGCATTATAGGCCCTTGTAGTTAAATGAAACTCATCCTAGAGCCATTTACACCACATGGCCGAATGATGTTCAAGGAGATATCTCCTTGATTAAATTCTTTTCTTAAGATGAAATGGGCAAGTCTTTGAGCTCTAAAGTTTCAAGTGGTGACATACAATAAACGTGCTATGCATTTCATTTTATAGTCCTTTAGAAAATAAAGTGATAGCACAAAGTAAAGATGAAATGCATCTTCATTCTTATTCTTAGAGTTTAGTGATGGCTTGAAATATAAAATGAGATGCAAAGCTTGAAACATAAACGTGCATTGTGCAAGTTCATTCATTATCTTGGGTCTTAGTGATGGCATAGGAATAAACGTGCTAATGCAAAGCATAACGTAAACGTGGATGCAACTTCTTTTATATCTTGTTTAGAGCTCTTGCAAGACTTTAAAGGAAACAAAGTTTCAACCCATAACTCATCCTCACAAGAAGAGAAAATACTAGTGTTGCTAAGTTGTATAAAAGAAAACCATATCCTCAAAGTCCATGAGGTGGCCGAATCCTCATCATGAGGAAACAACCTTATTTTTGAACTCTAGGGACCAAGATCTTGGTGATTCAAACACCAACATCTCAAGTCCTCATCATTGAGTATTTTTGCAATGCTCTACATTTATTAACAACACAAAACTCATGACCAACATAAAGGAAAGAAACCGAAACATACTTGGCCTAGAAACCAAATTTATGCTCTAGAGTTTTGTTCATGTGACATACATCAACATGAAGCCCTCATCATCAGGCTACCATTTTTCTAAGTCCCAAAGGCCTTCAAGGCCGAAAACTCAAGGGAAAAGAAATGAGGTTTTCAAGGTTCAAGAGAAACATAACTATGTTTTGAGCAAAACTTGAAAATAGTAAACTTATTTTTTTAGAAAACTCAAGCTTTAGAGGTTGTTCATGTGACAAACATCATCACACAACTCTCATCATCAAGCTTCTCATATTTCAAGTCCAAGAGGCCTTCATGGCCGAAAACTAACAAAAAGAAAAGGAAAGTTTCAAGGCATCAAAGAAACATAACTCATTCTTGACCAAGACTTGAAAAGAGAAACCTTTCTTGGAAAAACTCAAACTTTAGAGTTTGATCATGTGACAAAGGCCAACATGAAGTGCTCATTACAAAGCTACCATTTTTCCAAGCTCTTTAAGCCTTCATGGCCGAAAACATCAAGGAACAAAAGCTCAAAAAGAGTTTTCATGAAAAACATAGCCTTGTCTTAACCAAGACATGAAAAAGATGAAACTTTTCTGAAACAAAACTCAAGCTTTAGAGGTCTCATGTTAGGATGAACACATGGTCATCCCAAAAGAACACTCATCATCAAGCTTTCCTCATTTTGGTCTTGAGGCCGAAAATGAAGAGGAAGAGAAAAGAAGAAACCGAAAATGTTTGAGAGAAAAACTTGCTAACAACACAACTTTCAAACAAGATAAGCATTAATCATGAAAGTAAAAGAAAGCATTCTTAAAGAGCTCCCTACCTAGAGTTTGAGATTGAGAGGAAGTGAAGAAGATGAAGAGGTTGGAGAGGATGAGCTCTTGAACATGAGAGAAAGAAACTCAAAGTGCTCTAACTCAAAGCTTTAGTGAAATGAACAAAGGTGCTTCAAGTTCCCTAAGCTACCTATTTATAGAGAAGTGAAATGAATTGAATATTGGAGGCCTTTTGGGGGGAAGGATTTCGGCCACTTTTCAGCCACAAGAAGGAAGAAATATCTTTGTTCAAAGCATGGTATTGGTCATTCAAAGTATGGTGAAAAGTCTAGCTATGCATGTCCTAAAGCATGGCTAGAATGTACCTTATTTTCCAACCTTTAAAAATGCATAAAAACTTAAAATTTTGGGCTGCAAAATCTGAAGAGAAACCATGCTTCTCATGCCCAAAAAGAAGAGAAAATTTTCTAGACTTAAATTCCAAAGCATAGGTAATGTGTTGTAAAACATGTTGTCTTGAAAAAGGTTGATAGAAAGCTTGAATGACCACAAAAACAAATCATTCTTTTTGAGTTTGAAAGACATAATTATTTTCATTTTAGAAATGAATTGAAAGCCTTGATTGACCATATAAAATATTCTTTGAGTCTTGAGTGACAATTTTTTTTGAAAGTTGATCATTGATTGAAAGTGTTCAAGACACATGTCACAAGATAGCTTGAACACATAGACTAATTTTTTTGATGATTTCTAGAGAAAATGGCGCCATTCTTGGCAGCCTTGGGGAGGAGAAATATCTCCTTAAACCATGTTCTAGAAGTGTGTTTTGGTGTGACATAGATTAGGCTCAGGATTAAAAATTGCTAAGTAGGTACTTAGGTGCACTAATAGGTTAATTAAAACCATAAATCCCTAGGTTTAGAGGTGGTCTAGAAGGATTAGGGAGTCAACACCTCTAGGACTAGTGATGTGAGTGTGACAACTTGTCTCAAAAAGAAAAGTTGATGTGAATAGTGGAAACACTATTCGATACTATTCACATATTCTTTTTCCTTTTTAAAGAATAAGACTATGATGAGATTTAAATTTTCTCTAAGCAATTTTAGGTTCCAATTAATTCTAAATGATGGTTTTGGCTCTATATTAATTATAGAAATTAATTAACCTTTAATTAGAGCCTAATATTGCTTAGGTTTGGAGTTAAACGGCTCATTAAGCCGAAAATGCAATATGCAGGGGCAAAATCGTAATTTTTATCAAAAGTTGCCTGGGATCTCCGTGACTTAAACCAACATAGTTTATGCCTTAAAATCATTGTTTTGAACCTCAGAACAAAGTCCGGGTCAAAACGGGACTTAATCTCGCTTTAATTACATTGGGTATTTTGGTCATTTACGCGCAGAAATCTCAAAAATGAGGTTTTCCCACTTTGTTAGGCACTCATGCTCATACAATCCCCTTCATATAACATATGAACCCTATGAGGATGGCCAAAGCCGGCTGTCCTCGTGTTTCGGGTAAAAAAATGACCTCAGGGGCAATTTGGTCATTATGAAAGTTTATCGAAAATCGGGGCGTTACATTACTCCCCTCCTTAAAAAGAATTTCGTCCTTGAAATTCATTACCTGAGAACATCTCGGGGTATTGTGCTCGCATGTTGGCCTCCAACTCCCATGTGAAATCTTCGGCTTTCCCGCGTCCCCACGCGATCTTGACCAACGGCATTGACTTATTTCTCAGCTGTTTGACTCCTCGGTCCACAATTCTCGTGGGAGGCAGGTTAAATGTCAGGTCATCCCTTAATTGTACGTGTTCTGGCTCTAGCACATGACTTGGGTCAGACTGGTACTTTCGTGAATCGGGAGACATGGAAAACATCGTGGAGATTGGATAGATTTGGGGTAAGGCTATGTGGTATGCTACGCACTTACTCTCATCGAGGATTTCGAATGGGCCAAGGAATCTGGGGCTTAACTTTTTCACCTTTATAGCTCGACCTATGCCTGTGGTGGGAGTTATCTTGAGAAAAACATGTTCCCCTTCTTGGAACTCAATCGGCTTTCGCCGCTTATCCGCATAGCTTTTCTGTCGGCTTTGAGCAGTAAGAATCCTATCCCTAATCCTTTTAATCTGTTCCGTCGTTTCCCTCACTAAGTCTGGTCCGAGTAGACTCTGTTCTCCAGGTTCGTACCAACATAGGGGTGATTGACATTTTCGTCCCATAAAGGGCTTCATACGGTGCCATACCGATACTTGCGTGGTAACTGTTGTTATACGCAAATTCGATTAGTGGCAGGTATTTGTCCCAACTCCCTTTCTGGTCTAGAACACACGCCCTAAGCATATCCTCCAAGGTTTGGATTGTTCTCTCAGATTGGCCATCTGTTTGTGGGTGGTAAGCCGTGCTTAAGCACGCCAACCAAACGCCTCGAAAGGCTCCCCAAAACCGTGATGTAAACCGCGGATCCCGATCCGAGATTATCATCGACGGCACTCCATGTAGTCTCACAATCTCTTGGATATACAACTGCGCTAACCTATCCAAGGAATATGTCACTTTAATAGGTAGAAAGTGGGCTGACTTTGTCAATCTATCCACTATTACCCATATAGCATCATGATTTGCTTGGGTCCTCGGTAGTCCAGTCACAAAATCCATTGAGATGCTATCCCATTTCCATTCGGGAATCGATAGGGGTTGCAACATTCCAGAGGGTTTTTGGTGCTCTATCTTCACCTTCTGGCATACTAGGCACTTACTAACCCAATTGTAAACATCCTTTTTCAATCCGGGCCACCAAAACATCTTCTTCAAGTCTTGGTACATCTTGGTGGCACCAGGATGAATTGAAAAATTGCTCTTGTGGGCCTCCTCAAGAATCTCTTTCCGGAGGTCACCACTAGCAGGTACACATATACGTCCTTCAAACCTCCACATACCATCCTTTCCTTGGACAAAACCTTTCAGTTTATCCGCCTTCACTGCCCTTAGGGTCTCTTGAAACTCATCGTCTACCCTTTGGGCTTGAGTGATTCTCCCACGGAATTCACTTGACACACTAAGGTGGCAAACTCTCATACCCATAGGGGTTATGGTTATTCCTAGGTTCAGGTCTCTAAAGGCCTCGATCAATTCATCCTCCTTAATCATCAAGTGGGATAGGTGTAAGGATTTCCTACTTAGGGCATCGGCTACGACATTAGCTTTTCCGGGATGGTAGTTTAATCCGAAATCGTAATCCTTCAGGAACTCCATCCACCTCCTTTGCCTCATGTTTAGCTCTTTCTGATCAAAAAGATACTTCAAACTCTTATGATCGGAGAACACCTCGAACCTTACCCCGTACAGATGGTGTCTCCAGATCTTGAGAGCAAACACAACGGCTGCCAATTCTAGGTCATGGGTGGGGTAGTTTGTTTCATGTGGCTTGAGTTGCCTCGATGCATAGGCTACCACTTGCCTATTTTGCATCAAGACACATCCTAAACCTTTACCAGAAGCGTCACAGTATACCTCAAAAGGCTCCTTAGGGTCGGGGAGAACTAGGACTGGGGTGGAAGTCAACTTATGCTTTAGTTCCTGAAAACCCTTCTCACAATCTGGAGTCCAGACAAAAGGAGTGTCTTTTCTAGTAAGCTTGGTTAAAGGTAGTGCGATCTGGGAAAATCCCTTGATGAACCTACGATAATAGCCAGCTAATCCCAAAAAGCTCCTTATCTCCATCACGGTCTTAGGTTGTTCCCAATTCATCACTGCTTCCACCTTACTAGGATCGACTGCAATTCCTCATCTAGACACTACATGCCCTAGAAATTTCACTTCTTCTAACCAAAACTCACATTTAGACAACTTGGCATAAAGTTTCTTCTCCCTCAAAATCTCTAATACTATGACTAAATGTTGCTCATGCTCTTCGTGGGTCCTTGAATAAATGAGTATATCATCTATAAAGACAACCACGAACTTATCCAAATAGGGTCTAAAGATCCTATTCATGTAATCCATGAAAACAGCTGGAGCATTGGTCAATCCAAAGACATAACCGCAAACTCGAAATGTCCATATCGAAAAGAAAAGCCGTCTTGGGTATATCCTCATCCCTAACTCTAATCGATGATAACCGCACCTCAAGTCAATCTTAGAAAACACTACCGCACCTCTCAATTGGTCCATCAAATCGTCAATTCTAGGCAAAGGGTACTTATTTTTCATCACACTTTGTTCAATTGTCTATAATCGACACACATCCTCATGCTTCCGTCCTTCTTTTTCACAAACAACACCGGGGCTCCCCAGGGTGATGCACTTGGCCTAATGAAATTCTTTTCCAAAAGGTCTTCTAACTGGGTTTTCAACTCGGCCAATTCCAAAGGGGGCATTCTATATGGGGCTATGGATATGGGTCCTGCACTGGAGTAACTCTATTCAGAATTCAATCTCTCTTAGGGGAAATTCGAATTTCATCCGAAATACTTGGGATAGTTCCTTACTACAGTATCTCCTCGATGCTCTGCTCAAAGTCGACATCACTAGCGGCCAAAAGAATGTAACCTTTTTCATCCTTACCACAGCTTAGGTCTACAGCATTTAGGTACACTCTCATGGTTTTCCTAGGTTCAGGGGGAATGGGGAGAAAGGCGATGGTTTTCTCATAGCAGTTTAACAACACACGGTTGGCCCAAAGCCAATCCATGCCCAGAATTACCTCTAGTCCTTTCATGGGTAAGCATACGAAATCTAGAACAAACGGTCTATTTTCTAGAATGAAACTGCATTCCAAACAACATTTGCTAGTTCTAACTGGTTTCCCAGTGGGGGTAGAGACAACAAGATAAAAGGGGAGTTCAGACACAGTCAAACCTAGGGTCTCTACACAAGAATATGATATAAAGGAATGGGTTGCGCCAGAATCATACAGTACAACTAGGTTTTCACCGTTCATTTCACACTTACCTTCCACGAGATCTGGGGACGTTGTCGTCTCTTCCGCATTGAGGGTGTAGACCCTTCCTTGACGTTGCGGCTTCGGGTTGGGGGTTGGCTGGTTCCTTTTGGGACAATCTTTGGAGTAGTGTCCCGATTCTCCGCATCGGTAGCACACATCTAACCCGGCCCGACACGGCAAGCTTCCATGGGGTCTGCCGCACTTGGGACACTCCGCATGTGGGGTGGAAGATGTCCCTTGAGGTGCCTTCCCCTTATTATTCGCGGGCTTGTTCTTGTTGTTGTTGTAGCTGTTGTTGTTATTCTTCGGTTTGAAGTCCTTCCGAGGTCCCTGAGGCTTGGACCCGGATTGGGACTTCTGTTGGGGTTGAAACTTTTGCGACCCCTTTTTCTTGAACTGTTGGCCTTGAGGTGCCAGCTTCTTATTGCTGGAGTTGCCGGACCTTGTCACATTCAACTCCCGTTGCCCTTCCTCAATAATGTGGCATTTGTTCACCAGGGTTGGGAAGTCCCTGATTTCTAGATGAGCGACCGCTACCTTGAGCTCCGCTCTCAACCCCGCTCAGACTTCGCATTTCCAAGATTCGCCGGGGTTGGCCTGGTACATCCTTGAGAACTTGATGAGGTCCTCGAATTTGGTGGTATATTGTGCAACCGTCCGATTCTCCTGGAACAATTGCATGAACTCCACTTCCTTGGCGTTGCGAACAGACCCTGGGAAGTACTTCTCATTGAAGTGAACTTTGAATACTTCCCGCTGATGGCCTCGATGGCCGCTTCGACCTCTGGCTCCAGTCCACCAAAGAATCAAGCGGCGTCACCTTCGAGCATGTATGTGGCGAACCTCACTTTTTGCTCCTCAGAGCACGGTATCACGCCAAAGATCTTCTCCATGTTTCGGATCCACTCTTCGGCATGGTTTGGGTTAGCAGTTCCCTTGAAGGTGGGTGGATTCGCCAACGAAATTGGCCAAGCGAACATGTTCCTAATCTCGCCAGCAGGGGAGCCGGTACAAAGATTCTCACGCTGGTCCATTCGCTCGAACAGTCAGAATCATGGTCGCAGCCATCTGACGAACGGCAGCAGCAGTCGCATTGTCTTGGTCAACATTTGGTGTAGTCCTAGGCTGTCGTCGCGGTGCCATTGGTCCCTATACACACAAAACAGCAACACTGAGTTGATCAGGCTCAATCCTCCTAGTAAAGTGAGCAAGTTACCATGGCACGTGCAACAAAATGTAAGTCATGTATCACTTAATCCTAAAACTTCCTATTCATGACATTTCTAGCGGAATATGCTTAAGAAGCATAGTCAGTCCAATCCTCAGGCTCCGGTGAGAATCGAACTGCTCTGATACCAAAATGTAACACCCTACTATTCGACCCAATACTACTAGTATGTATTTAGGCCAAATATTAGTCGTTACTTACTGGCATGGTTCATCTACTTGAGAAAATAGACTTAACGAAAATACGAGCCAACTTTTTTTTTGAAATCGTTACTTAAAATAGAAGCCGCGCGTAACTTTACGAGTCGGTGTCATAGTATACGGAATAATAACATAGGAATGGCTCCAAACCATAGCATCGAACATAACATCAATCATAACTGAAATACCTCATAGATAAAATATGCCTACCCTACAGGCGTGACTCTTCAAGTACATAGTAACATGAATACGCGTAAAAACAGAATACATGGAAAAGAACTGGAAAGAAGCATCCCTACCCATGTGCAACCTAAGATGGATAACCTCAACAGAAAAGAGGTTTCATCCATACTATGTGACGCGGCGTGCACTAAGGACTACCCTCCAATCTCCATAGCGTACTCACGGAGTGCAGAGGAACGTAGCCAATCCACGGGCGAGCTCGGCAGTGCGTGCATGCCCTGTGGATCAACGTGTCGCCCACGTCGGGTCGTGGTCCCGCACCAAGCCCTCCGACGCCGAGTGACCTGTCTCTCGCTACCTATCTGTCGCAGAGGCGGGCGGGGGCGAGCCCTCATGGTCCATGGGGGAATCCTGAAGGGTCCTCCTCGAGTCTTTGCGATGATGGCACGTCTTTGCGGCGCGTCTGGCCTCCGGCAGTGGGTCCGCAGGTTCCTCTCATGTCGTGGCCGTGCATGCTCAAAGATCGCGGGGTCACCATAGGGGATGCCGGGAGAAGCGATAATCAGCACAAGGTGTGCGAATGGCCGCCCTAAAAACATGAAGATGCGCAGACACCGGCTCAAAATGAAATGACCCATGCTCCGGTCATGGTAGATCTCCCATCGTGGCGTGTCAATAAATAGGACGAAGGTCGCCATCTCGCTCAAGACGTAATGGAAAGGAAAAAGATAGAGGGAGTGAGATTCTTACTAAAGAAACTCAAGAGGGTTTTCCTTCTATCCTAGGTGTCATCATATACGCCTCCAGAATCTCGGGTTATTTATAAAATAATGGACATACATAGCTTCAATTATGAGTTGTCCAAAATCTCACTATCCGAGTATCAGCGCTTTTTAACATGGCACTTGTGTTACATAGGCTATATACTAAAATCATAGACATAAATCATGTATCTTGGTACGTAGAACATGAATCATATAACTGGTACATGAAACGTAAATCATATAACTGGTGCATGAAACATAAATCATATAACTGGTTTACTTAGGTGACATAAGAACCTTTACTTAACTGGGCCGCCCTAATATTTCTCCTTTGAGAAAACTCTAGGTTATGAGCTCATACCACGCTAGTCGTCACTAGCATCTAGACTTTATCCATTTGGATAAGTCAACTTCCCGACTTCAAGTACGGGTTTAGGGGGCTAGAATCACATTGTCCCCACCCTTAATTCGGTGGTTTCAAAGGATTGCATTCTGATGTTCTAAGTCATCCTAAGTTTAACATGTTTCTTTAAGATGCCACATAATTAATGCATAACACATAATTACTACCTCGGCATCTTTAAGTCCTTTTTAAAGAATAATAATAACATGTTAATACACGCTATCACATAGGGATAATAGTTAACATGGCACCATACACGTCATGAGCTAACACATCAATTCATCATCAAACTCAGAGGCGCATAATCATCCCTTAAGGTAAAAATCCCTAAATCGGGTAACCTCAACTTTCCCATTACTTTCTAGTATTTTTATGGGATTGATTAACCTCATTACCATAATCCATTAGGTTCTAAATCCTAATTAATTATGGTTGGACAGCTTTATGTAGTTGTTCATATTTGATGAATTACGTGTTCTAGAAAATGCGTTTTAAGCCCTTTCTCGCATCCGGCTTTTCTATGGTGCAATAATTAATACCTAAGCCAATTATGAGTCACTCCCACACCTCTAGGCATAATCTAATGTGATTCTAAATATTTTATCAAGGCTGGGCAGAAACTCATTTTGCCATTCTTTATAGTTCTAGAATTCACATATTAAGCAAACAAAGTCACTAATAATGCTTTAAAGAGTCTAGAACAATTATCACATACTTGGCAAGGTATTACAACATATTTAGACCACCCAAAACAGAATTTAAGGTGCTGGAGTTATTAAGGCAGAACCGAAATCCTTTAAGGCATAAAATCATGAGAAAAACCTTTCTTTCAACCATATAACTTGCTAGTTTCTCTTGGAACCTTTTTGGGACTTCAAGACTATGTAAGATCAAAGTTTATTTTGCCAAAACTCATCATGGAACACCAAGGGCAGCAGCCATTTCGCTTGCTCTTGGCAAGGATTTAAAACTTAAAAACATGTTTAAAACCTTGGTTAAGTGCATCAAGCTTAGAAAATTCCAAGACATGCATTATAGGCCCTTGTAGTTAAATGAAACTCATCCTAGAGCCATTTACACCACATGGCCGAATGATGTTCAAGGAGATATCTCCTTGATTAAATTCTTTTCTTAAGATGAAATGGGCAAGTCTTTGAGCTCTAAAGTTTCAAGTGGTGACATACAATAAACGTGCTATGCATTTCATTTTATAGTCCTTTAGAAAATAAAGTGATAGCACAAAGTAAAGATGAAATGCATCTTCATTCTTATTCTTAGAGTTTAGTGATGGCTTGAAATATAAAATGAGATGCAAAGCTTGAAACATAAACGTGCATTGTGCAAGTTCATTCATTATCTTGGGTCTTAGTGATGGCATAGGAATAAACGTGCTAATGCAAAGCATAACGTAAACGTGGATGCAACTTCTTTTATATCTTGTTTAGAGCTCTTGCAAGACTTTAAAGGAAACAAAGTTTCAACCCATAACTCATCCTCACAAGAAGAGAAAATACTAGTGTTGCTAAGTTGTATAAAAGAAAACCATATCCTCAAAGTCCATGAGGTGGCGAATCCTCATCATGAGGAAACAACCTTATTTTTGAACTCTAGGGACCAAGATCTTGGTGATTCAAACACCAACATCTCAAGTCCTCATCATTGAGTATTTTTGCAATGCTCTACATTTATTAACAACACAAAACTCATGACCAACATAAAGGAAAGAAACCAAAACATACTTGGCCTAGAAACCAAATTTATGCTCTAGAGTTTTGTTCATGTGACATACATCAACATGAAGCCCTCATCATCAGGCTACCATTTTTCTAAGTCCCAAAGGCCTTCAAGGCCGAAAACTCAAGGGAAAAGAAATGAGGTTTTCAAGGTTCAAGAGAAACATAACTATGTTTTGAGCAAAACTTGAAAATAGTAAACTTATTTTTTTAGAAAACTCAAGCTTTAGAGGTTGTTCATGTGACAAACATCATCACACAACTCTCATCATCAAGCTTCTCATATTTCAAGTCCAAGAGGCCTTCATGGCCGAAAACTAACAAAAAGAAAAGGAAAGTTTCAAGGCATCAAAGAAACATAACTCATTCTTGACCAAGACTTGAAAAGAGAAACCTTTCTTGGAAAAACTCAAACTTTAGAGTTTGATCATGTGACAAAGGCCAACATGAAGTGCTCATTACAAAGCTACCATTTTTCCAAGCTCTTTAAGCCTTCATGGCCGAAAACTAACAAAAAGAAAAGGAAAGTTTCAAGGCATCAAAGAAACATAACTCATTCTTGACCAAGACTTGAAAAGAGAAACCTTTCTTGGAAAAACTCAAACTTTAGAGTTTGATCATGTGACAAAGGCCAACATGAAGTGCTCATTACAAAGCTACCATTTTTCCAAGCTCTTTAAGCCTTCATGGCCGAAAACATCAAGGAACAAAAGCTCAAAAAGAGTTTTCATGAAAAACATAGCCTTGTCTTAACCAAGACATGAAAAAGATGAAACTTTTCTGAAACAAAACTCAAGCTTTAGAGGTCTCATGTTAGGATGAACACATGGTCATCCCAAAAGAACACTCATCATCAAGCTTTCCTCATTTTGGTCTTGAGGCCGAAAATGAAGAGGAAGAGAAAAGAAGAAACCGAAAATGTTTGAGAGAAAAACTTGCTAACAACACAACTTTCAAACAAGATAAGCATTAATCATGAAAGTAAAAGAAAGCATTCTTAAAGAGCTCCCTACCTAGAATTTGAGATTGAGAGGAAGTGAAGAAGATGAAGAGGTTGGAGAGGATGAGCTCTTGAACTTGAGAGAAAGAAACTCAAAGTGCTCTAACTCAAAGCTTTAGTGAAATGAACAAAGGTGCTTCAAGTTCCCTAAGCTACCTATTTATAGAGAAGTGAAATGAATTGAATATTGGAGGCCTTTTGGGGGGAAGGATTTTGGCCACTTTTCAGCCACAAGAAGGAAGAAATATCTTTGTTCAAAGCATGGTATTGGTCATTCAAAGTATGGTGAAAAGTCTAGCTATGCATGTCCTAAAGCATGGCTAGAATGTACCTTATTTTCCAACCTTTAAAAATGCATAAAAACTTAAAATTTTGGGCTGCAAAATCTGAAGAGAAACCATGCTTCTCATGCCCAAAAAGAAGAGTAAATTTTCTAGACTTAAATTCCAAAGCATAGGTAATGTGTTGTAAGACATGTTGTCTTGAAAAAGTTTGATAGAAAGCTTGAATGACCACAAAAACAAATCATTCTTTTTGAGTTTGAAAGACATAATTATTTTCATTTTAGAAATGAATTGAAAGCCTTGATTGACCATATAAAATATTCTTTGAGTCTTGAGTGACAATTTTTCTTGAAAGTTGATCATTGATTGAAAGTGTTCAAGGCACATGTCACAAGATAGCTTGAACACATAGACTATTTTTTTTGATGATTTCTAGAGAAAATGGCGCCATTCTTGGCAGCCTTGGGGAAGAGAAATATCTCCTTAAACCATGTTCTAGAAGTGTGTTTTGGTGTGACATAGATTAGGCTCAGGATTAAAAATTGCTAAGTAGGTACTTAGGTGCACTAATAGGTTAATTAAAACCATAAATCCCTAGGTTTAGAGGTGGTCTAGAAGGATTAGGGAGTCAACACCTCTAGGACTAGTGATGTGAGTGTGACAACTTGTCTCAAAAAGAAAAGTTGATGTGAATAGTGGAAACACTATTCGACACTATTCACATATTCTTTTTCCTTTTTAAAGAATAAGACTATGATGAGATTTGAATTTTCTCTAAGCAATTTTAGGTTCCAATTAATTCTAAATGATGGTTTTGGCTCTAGATTAATTATGGAAATTAATTAACCTTTAATTAGAGCCTAATATTGCTTAGGTTTGGAGTTAAACGACTCATTAAGCCGAAAATGCAATATGCAGGGGCAAAACCGTAATTTTTACCAAAAGTTGCCTGGGATCTCCGGGACTTAAGCCAACATAGTTTATGCCTTAAAATCATTGTTTTGAACCTCAGAACAAAGTCCGGGTCAAAACGGGACTTAATACTGCCTTAATTCTGTTACAGGGGTATTTTGGTCATTTACACTGTAAATCTCAGAAATGAGGTTTTCCCGCTTTGTTAGGCACTCATGCTCATACAATCCCCTTCATATAACATATGAACCCTATGAGGATGGCCAAAGCCGGCCGTCCTCGTGTTTCGGGTAAAAAAATGACCTCAAGGGCAATTTGGTCATTATGAAAGTTTAGCGAAAATCGGGGCGTTACATATTCGGCCATCACTCTCTAATTACCACACATATTAAATTGTTTTCTCACTCAAAGAGTCATGCTTGAGCCATACCTTGAGCCATACCTCACCATGCTTTGAACCATACCTCACCATACCTCAAGAACACATTATCTCACCTCATGGAACTCATGGAAAGCCTCCAATCTGCACCCTCATGGCCGAAACCTCTTCCTCCATGAGCTCCCTCCATTTGTTTCATTTCTCTATAAATAGAATGCCTTGAGGAGCTTGCACCACTTTTAGATCATTTGCTAAGTTTAGGAAACACTCAAAGCTTTTCTTTTCTCTCAAAGTTCTAGTGTTCTTCAAGTTCTTCAAGCTCTTCAAAGTTCTTCATCTTCTTCATCTTCTTCTTCCATCTTCAAGTTCATCACATCAAGTAGGGATTTTCTTTCATGTATTCTTTTCTTTAAAGTTCTTATTTCAAGCTTGATGTTCATAGTTTCTCTTGTTTCTCTTTAGAACTTCATTTCCACTCCTTTTTCCTTTTCATTTTCAACCATAGGCCTTGGAGAACAAAGGAATGAGAGCTTGATGATGAGAGTTTCATGATGATGTTCATCACTTGAAACAAACTCTAGAGCTTGATCTTTGTTCTTGAGCAAAAATGTTTTTAGTTTTTTTTCTTTCCTTGAACTCTTAAGAACTTTAGCTTTGATGATGTTTTAAAATGACTCTATGAACTCAATGATGAGGTCTCATGATGTTGGTGTTAATATATCACCAAGATCATGGACTCTAGAGTTTCAAATATTTCTTTCTTTCCTTGAAGTTTCGGCCATTACCTTTCCTCTTACATGCAAAATGTTTGATTTTCTAAATATGTTATGTTGAGTTCTAAGAACTCTAGACTTTTACTTTGTCTCGGTTTGATGAGTTTGGGTTGAGGTTTAAATTCCTTTAAAGTCTTGTTAAGAGCTCTAGAAAGATAAAATGAACTTGCATAATTTATTTTATGCTTACATCCATATTTACATTCTCGCTATGCATCTTTGCTTTCTAGCTATCGCCTAAGAACATAAAGATTAAAATGGAACTTGTCTCATCACTTAATTTAATTCTCAAAGCCTTTCTGTTTCGGCCTTAAAGTGGGTTGTTGTTGAGGCTAGAGCACTAAAATAAAGAATTGAACTTGCATTATCACTTAATTAATTCCTCGAATGCCTATCTATTTCGGCCTTAAAGTCGATTGTTGTTGGGCCAAGAGCACTAAAATAAAGAATTGAACCATGCATATTTACCTTCAAGCTTGCACGTTTAAGTTTATGCCTCGCATATTTACTTTCGAGCTTGCACGTTTAAGTTATGCCTCGCATATTTAATTTTAAGTCATCACTTTACTTTGTAAGCAAGATTAAAAACGAAAAGCATGAGCACATTTAGTTTATGTCATAACTTAAGAACCTAGAGCTCAAAGACTTGCCCATTTCATTCCAAGATAAAGTTAAATGTGAATGTATTCCTTGAATGCATAATTTCGGCCAAGTAGTGATGATGGACTTGCAATGAGTTTTCATCTAGCTACTAGGACCAATAGTCTATGTTTTAAGTTTTCCTTAAAGCTTTACAAATCTTTATAAGGTTATGTCATCACAAGTTGTGATTTTATTATCTTTTAGGGGATGGAATATGTTTTGGTCAGTGACCTAAGGCTTCACTTAGCCTCTTGATGAATTAAAATGTTTTGCAAAGAGTTTTAGAAGTTCTAGATTGATTCCAAGAGAAACTAGTTAACTTATGTACCTAGAAATGTCAATTTAACTCTCTCATTTAAATTAAATGTTTTCGGTTCTGATGTGATGAGTTTGATGCTGTATGCTGATGTTTTGATGTGTTGGAATGTGTGAAAATATCATATGATGATGTAGAAGCGATCCTATGCATGATAGGTAAGAAACTAGCTAACTAGAAATACCGTAAAGCTAGAATTTAACATAGTTTTGACCCATTTGTTTATGGAACTTTTCCAAACTGTTTTAATGGGGACATAATCAGATTTAGATTGTTTAGACATGAAAAACTTCGGTATCATTTGAGTTAGAATTGAATTCTAGCACCTATGGGGAAACTAGTAACTAGAAAACCGTAAAAATGCAAATGTAGAACTCTTAGAACATTTAATTTTCTGGATTCTGTCCAGCACCCTTACAACATGGTAAACATGATTAATAATTAGTCCTTAAGCATAGGAATGCCTCATAATTGATTTAGATTTAATATATAGTGCCTTCGGCGAAAACGGAACCAAGAAAGGGTCTAAAACGTAAGTTCTAGAACCCGTATTCACATGTTAGGATTTCCACCCTATGCTATTCAGATTTAAAAGTAAAATGAGAGGATTATGAATGATGTTTAATTATGAGCCTTAGGTGCTTAGAATATGAACGACGGATGTAGAGAACTATATCTCAAGATTAAGACCCGTAAGGGTCAAAGCATAAGCTACCGTAAGGGTAAGCGTTTGGATGTTTTATGATGATGCATGAAGTATGCTAATGATGATGATGTTATTCATATGAGGAATTTATGAGACTATATGTTTATGTGGCATAAAGCAAATTTGGAAGGAAATTGGTGTAATGACCGTTGTGCACTTAATTCCCACAAATTTGGGGACTTAAAGAGATTTTGAAAATTAAGGTACTAAGATGGGTTCTAGGATGACACCGGTTCGGCCGAGCACCTCCATAGAACTCATGTGACATCGGTACCATTTTATACTCTTAGGTGACACCAGTTCGGCCGAGCACCCCTAAGAGTTTTGCCCCCTAACCCGTACTCAGATAGTCAGGATTTATGATTTATGATACGCTTATCGTTAAGTGGTAAGTAAGAACTAGTGACGACTAGTTAAGGTATGAGCTCATAACCTAGATGTATGACACGCCTGGGTGACACCGGTTCGCCGAGCACCCCCAGTTCGATTGTCTTTTAGGGTGGCCCATGAGGAAGAGAAGTTTCATGATTATGATTATGCACTAAGTTTTGTCCCATATGAATGTTACTATTGCCACTTTATGCCACCAAGAATGATGATGCTTGATGTTATGTTTTATGTATGTGCATTAGGTAGTGCCATGTATACATTTTTCTATTATGTTGCATTCATGACATTAAGATCATCCTAAAATGAATGGACCTTGGCTAAAATATATTTTTGAGTTTAAAATGAACTTAATACATGCTCAATGCTTTTGTATAAATAAACCCAAGGTTCCTGAGGACGTAGATGATGACACCTAGGTAGTAGGAGGCCCTCATCGAGATTCTTTAGTAAGATTCTCACTCCCTCTATCTCCTTCTTTCCGTCACGTCTTCAGATGGCGACGTTCGTGATATTCGTGGACACGCCAACATAGGAGGTGCACCATGACCCGGACCACGGATCATACCATTTTGTGGGTCGATGCACGGTTAGAGTATTCATGTTTATGGGTCGACCCTTCACTCCCCCTGTACATTCCCATCGTTTCTCCCGCGTCTCACCTTTTGGCGATGACCTGGTGTTCGAGCGCCGCCCCTAGAGGAGAGGCTTCGCCGCACTCCCATCATCCACGTCCGCCGCCCGAGACTACCCCCAGTATGTGCCCCGTTGCCCGTCATCTTTTTCGGAGACGGATCCTTCCGAGGATTTGGCAACCCAGGCAGCCTCCGAGGGATCTTCCCCCACCATACCCATGGACCTTGGGGAAGGTAGTGAGCCTTCCGTGACTCAGCCGAGGCTTGCACGACGACCGGAGATGAGGCCACGCCGTGGAGGTCACTTCCGAGCCCCGTCCCGTCTATTCACGCCGGAGGAGCTTGCTCGCTTCCTCGGTTACTTGCCACGCTGAGGGATAGTCGCCAAGGAGAGGTCAGAGATGGTCGAGATAGAGCACACACCACTTAGATGGGGATAAACCTTCTTTTGTTTAGAGGTTACCCTATTAGGTGCACTCGGGTAGGGGAGTAGATTATGTTCATGTTTTATGTTGTATTTTCTTTTATGCATTTCCCCTGTACTAAACTAAGTCCCACACTTATAAGTGGGCAAATTATATATGTATGAGATGATCTTCAGTGTTACTCATGGTGTGCCTTATGTTATGATGTTGTGAGACATTTGTTTACCATACATGGTTTACTGCTTATCGCATCACGCGGCTCTCACTTTGTTTTTCAAAAAATTACCCGTATTTTCCGCTAAGTAATTCAAAGATAAATGAGAACTATGAAGTAATGCATCAACGATTAACCTAAATATGTTCTAGAGTATTGGGTTAAAAATTAGGATGTTACATCATGCTTTGAATCTTATCTATATGATAGGATATAGGGTTTAGATATGCATGATAGCCTAGTGGTGTTGTAGTGGGTTGCTATCATGCTTAGCATAGTGTTGAGCCTGATCAACTCAATATCTTTGTTTGGTGTGTTCAGAAACTAATGGCAGACCATAGACGTATTAGGAATAAGAATCCTGAGCAAGACGACATGATGGATATTCTCAGTGAAATAGCTATAGATATGAGAGCAAAGCCATAATGGCCAAATAGATGATGGAAAGATTAAATCAGAATGCAGCGGAGTTGGAGTTCATGGCATTCAAGCAAGGATCTATGAGTGTAGCAAAGTACACAACAAAGTTTGGTGAGCTGTGCAAATTTTCTAATATCTATCAGTGTAATTCTGATGAAGCTTGGAAGTACATGAATGATGAAAAAGGACCATAGGAGGATATTGAAACCATCGTGAATTTCTTAGAGATAAAAGATTATGCTATTTTGGTGAACGAGTGTCAACTTGCAGAGGAATCCAATAGGAAGACAACAATTGCTAAACCTACTAGGGATGATTCTAAAAAGAGACTGGTACTTGAAGACCAAGATTATGAGGATGTCCCATCTCAAAAGAAGTTTCAAGCCAACCCATATAAGGATAAGCCACAACAATGATCAACCACAAGCCAAGATTGCCCAAAATGTAGGAAGAACCATGGAGGTAGACCTTGTAGGGCTAGGCAAAATGTATGCTACCGCTGTGGAAAACTAGGGCATAAGATTTGGGAGTGTCCAGAGAGATACACAAAACTTGCTGGAAAGCCACCACACAAGAGTACTAAGAGCTAATGGGACATCACCACCTGACAATCCGATCATAGGTAGGGACATTTTAGGATTCAATTGTTACCTTTTGGCTGAATTTTTGAGTTTGTGTGAATTGTTTATTTTATTTATGAAAAATGTCTTTTGAAATTGTTTTCAAATGAATTTTGAAGGCAAAATTCTTTTCAAGGTGGGTAGTAATTTAACACCTTAAAAATTATTTAAAAACTAATTTTAGTATAATTTCAAAAATGTGACAGTTTTAACAATGATAAGGACAACCCAATGGATTTGTCAAAAAAAAAACACAAATAGTGATTTGTGGGCCTCGCAGGCCTATTGGGACAGCCGAAACCTCAAATTCAAGAGCAGAAGATACCCAAAACTGAGAAAAGAGAGGGTTAATGTTAGAAATAGTGAGAATTCAAGATTCTATACCAGGAATTAATTTTTGAGCAATATCTCATTACCTGGGTACAGTGTTTTACCTATTCGGCAAAATTTCGGTGTGCGATTTTTAATACCGAAAACTAATTTAATCTTTACAATAAGATAAAGTGATCCTTATTAGCCAAGTGTAAGGCTAAGATTTAATCTTGATTTACAAGATTAAATCCTATCCATCCATTTTACTTTCTTTCTTTAAGAATTATCCATTTATATTATATTATATTCCAACTTATTTATAAGATAAACATCACACAAATCTTCTCCTTGAAGCCATATCATTGTCGGCCAAAATAAGAAGGAACTAGCCAGCTTCCTCTCCATGTTCCATAAGCTCCATGGTTGCATTCAAAGCCCATAAATACTAGCCTAGAGTTGTTAAGACTTCAAAGTTCCTTCACTAAACTTAATCTATACCTCAATACCTATAATTCTAACCGATTAAAATCTCAATTCTCCATCAATTCTCACTTTGATATCTTTCTTCCTCACTACCTAAGGAAGGTTTGGGGCTTGAATTGATTTCCTTGAAGTGAGCAAGGTCACTCTTGAAACATCCTTGAAGCCAAAATCCTTAAAGCCACCAAAGTAGGGCATTTTAAACCTCTTTTACTTCAACTCTATTTTTGTGATTTCCTTACTGATTTCACTAAATATTTTTAGTTGAATTGGATGATAATATATTGATAGTAATATGTTAATTTTGGTGGAGTGGTTTGATGTTGTGAAAAATCATTTTTGTGAAAAGAGATTTTGAACTATGCTACTGGATTTTCGATTTCTATATGGATAGCCACTGATCATGAATTTTCTAAGCAAATTGTGGGTATTTTCGTTAGCTATAAAAATTATATGTTGAAGCTAACATCCTAAGGCAACTCTGAGAATTTTCGTGGATAATGATAAAGAAACTAACTACCTGAAAAAAAAAATCATGAACTGGGACTATATATATATGTGTGTGCTGCCTGAATTTCTAAATTGAAGGTGTGATTTTGTCTCATTTTGTTACCATAGTAAACAATTGAACTATCCTTTGAAATTTTTACAGGGTGTTGATAACATCTCAAAGTGTAACCATGATTTTTATTCTGAATTTATTCAATCATTTGCTAAGGTTAAAAATTATGAGATTCTTGTTCTGAGCTGAGTACAAGTGGTCTTTGCCCACTAAAATTGTTGAATTTTCTTAACATAGTTAGAGTATTCTTTTGCTCTGGAATTTTTCTTGAACCTTGTGGACATATTGAAGTATCTAAGGTAATTTTTATAGCCTTGGCTTTGATGGTTTGAAATGCATAATAAATTGTGCTACGAACATGTGAAATTTGCCATTATGCAGAAAATGAATTGATGCTTTGAATTGATGAAATAATGGCATCTTGTACTAGTATGACATGAGCACATGAATGTGAATATGAATAATTGAGCATGTGAGCTTATTGATGAGATTATGCACACATAGATATGAATACTTATTATAATTACTCATATGTGAAAGAAAAGCATAAGATTAAGTTTCTTGAGCTGAAGAAAGTAAATCCAGTTTGTTAAGGAAAGTAAACTTGACTACCAAGAAGAGCATAAGATTTATAACTCTTGGGCTGGAGAAAGTAAATCTAGTCTATCGGGGAAAAGTAAACCTAACTATCCTTGAATTGATTTGGGGAAAGTAAACCAGGCTAGGAATAGGCCTGTGTCAGAATTGGAGAAAGTAAATCCAATAATCATGTATAGGAATGAGCTTAGTCCTGATAAGCAGTCTATTTCTCTTGTGTAGTATGATTCACTATAAATACCATTTAGTATAAAGTATCTATTATGGAGTTGTCCACAGCAGATACCCGTTGGGTATAAACTAAGCCTTTCCTATGTCAATGAAAAGAGAAAAATGCACCGAGTTGAGTTCTATGGCCACAAGTGAAATCAGGTCACTTTGAGATGAGTTCACTATATTTAGCATGTGCATACTCATCTCATATTTAATCGCTTGATTAGGATTATTAACTATTTATTTGAGCTTTATGATATATGTGTATGAAGTGATTAATTGTTAAAAGCTACCCATTTCGGAGGGATGATTTTAGAACTTTAATTTAATATGTACTGCATGATCACGTTTTCTTGATAAACCGAAGTAGCTGGGGCGATGACGATGACATTATGATTGTGTAATTAGGAATTTTCCCTATTAAGAATTGTATAATTCTCATCCATATATGTTTTGTGTTCCCCTATTGCCTCCAAGTTGATCCAAAGAACAACGCAACTGCTATGGGAAAGACCTCGGGATTTCAGTAGTTTAGCAGTTGATGTTTTTACTTTACTATACTTAGTTGGAGTTATATGTATATAAATGTAATAGAAAACATATATGAATTAAAGCTCTTAGAAGAGCTTCCTTTTGTACTTAGCTATATATTCAATAAATGTTTTGTTTCTTTGTTATATATTTTAATAGGATTATGCTTAGTTATTACACGCATTAATCGAGCTTGCTATAGATATTTAAGAAAGGTATGCTAATCTATAAATAACAACTCTCAAGCCCGATGCCATGGCTTAAGACTGATATTATACTTGGGAGGATGTTACAATACCAGTATAAAAACCTCTATGCAGTATCTCTCTCTCTCTCTTTTAACTCCTTTATATTACTGCATTACTTTTATTATTCCGCGTTTTTCATTTAAATCTATTATATGTGCTACCATCATATTTGCTATAGTCTAGAAAGTTACTTTCAGAAATAATTGACATTGTTTCCCTTGCACTTCAAGCTCAAAGCTTGATAGTATATTGCTTAAGTTTTCATAAGCAAAAAAGCAAAGAAAAAGCAAAGCATGATTCAATCCCCCATTTTCATGCATTTTTTTACCTACAGCCCTTGTCAATCAAGCATGTCGAGGAAGTACACGATCAAGACCATCTATGTAAATATATCGTATAGCAGGAATAAGAATCAAAGATTCTCCGTAAAAATACTAGTCCTGGTACCCAAAGTGATATCTAACTTAGTGTTAAGTAGTTAATGTATTTTTGGTTGTTTTTGTAATAATTAGTTTGTTTGTTCCTTTACTAATTTAACACAGTCTTATAAGTAAATTTATGCTTGAGAATAGAACTCATAGGATTCCTGATATACTTCCCATCTGATATATTGCCAATGATGTAACACCTCATGTTATAACCTTATATAGGTCATGATATAGTTAAATAGATGTAGTAGTTTGTACCTTATATAGATCAATGACATAGTTCATAAATCATAAAACATGCGATTCTCAATACATCACTTTCATCATAATTTGAATCCGTGAGCTTACAATCAAGCAATTAATGTTACATAAGCTCATTTATGTATTATTTTCTTAAATTTGCTTTCTTCATATTTCTCATATTTTTGTTATAAGATTTTCTTGAAATCTCCTAAATTCTTATGAGCTTTTCTCCTCAAGATCTTATAGAACTCCTTACTTGATAATTCTTATAATTTTCAAGGAATTAAACTAAGTGTCTTACTTGGACTTAAATGCTTTTTCTTCTATAGATCAAAAATCTCAATCTCATCTATAGAACTTTACTAGCATATTTCGAAGGTACTATTCTTTAAGAATTTTGTAAAATTCTTTCTAGTTATATTCTTGTCTAATCCCTATGTGTCTAATTCTTTTCGCTGAACCAAAATTACTTCTTTTGTTGCTTAAATGTAGTTTTTAACTCAATCTAAGTTTTTATCTCTTAACTAAATACTAACTTAATCCCAAACCTTACATCAACACTTTACAATTTATTTTTTTCTCTTTTTTTTCCATCATGTTTATAAGGCCTTTTTTTTAATTTACCAAAATTTTAGTTTCATCATGTACTACTTTTACTTGCATTTATATGATTTATCAATCTGTAAAGTTTCAAACCATGAGTTTCTTTGCTTACTTAAGGTTTCTATGCTATCTTACCAAGCTTTTAGTATGAACTTTGTGAACCAAAACTATATCATTTCTTTCTTTTCCTATAAATGGTTGAAATGGCCTTTCCAATTTCACAAAATTTGTACTTCATTTACTTAGTTAAACTTCTTATAATAATTCAAATTATAACCCCTTAATGTAATGCCCCGATTTTTTCCGTATACAAATGATCAAAATACTCCTGAGGTCATTTTTACTTGGAGAATAAGGATAGATGGCCCTGGCTATCCTCAAAGGACTGTTTTAATATTGAACGGAGACTATGTGTGTTATGTGTGTTAATAGAACAGAAGAATCTCATTTTTTAGTTTCTGCATGCAAAATTACCAAAATGCCCCTGTAACCAATTGACACATAATTTAATTCCGATTGGACCCAGACTTTACCCAGAAGTTTGGGATGGTGTTTTTAAGGAATGTATTATGTCTGTTTAAGCCTAGGGGGTCCCGGGGAGTTGTTGTGTAAAATTACCACTTTGTGTAACGCCCGGGGATTGCGAAGTCGGGGAGTGATCGCCGGTGCAAGGAGGCACGAACAAGGAGCGGCTCCTGGCAGACTTCGAAAGTAGAGGGGTACATGAATGAACCAATTACACACCCGAATGAGAGGGATCCTAAGACTGTATAGGTATGGGACTATACAGTTAAGGAGGGCTTATATGAATTGATTTGTACTACCTATACCAACAAGATGCATCTTTTTTTCGATAGCCCAAACTAAAAGAACTCCATAGTTAAGCGTGCTTGACTTGGAGCAATTTTGGGGTGGGTGACCTCCTGGGAAGTTTTCCTAGGAAGCGTGCGAGTGAGGACAAAGCATGCTGAAAAGACCCGTGTTGGTTTGTGGGGACAGTCGTCAATCCATAAAGCAGCAGGGGATGTTACAGATGGTATCAGAGCCTGCACCTCTCCCATACGGTGTGGTTCGGGGACGAACCAAACGGAAACTGGTGGGCATATAACGCCCGGGGATTGCGAAGTCAGGGAGTGATCGCCGGTGCAAGGAGGCACGGACAAGGAGCTGCTCCTGGCAGACTTCGAAAGTGGAGGGGTACATGAATGAACCGATTACACACCCGAATGAGAAGGATCCTAAGACTGTATAGGTATGGGACTATACAGTTAAGGAGGGCTTATATGAATTGATTTGTACTACCTATACCAACAAGATGCATCTTCTTTTCGGTAGCCCAAACTAAAAGAACTCCACAGTTAAGCGTGCTTGACTTGGAGCAATTTTGGGATGGGTGACCTCCTGGGAATTTTTCCTAGGAAGCGTGCAAGTGAGGACAAAGCATGCTAAAAAGACTCGTGTTGGTTTGTGGGGACAGTCGTCAATCCATAAAGCAGCGGGAGATGTTACAAAATTACAACCTGATATAGTTCTAAGGGCGTAGCACATCTACTACTACCCGTGAATCTATGAGCTTACCATTAAGCAACTAATTATTATGTAAAGCTTGTTTTCTTGATTTCCCTATCTTTGTGGAGATTTATTTTCTTACGTTCCCTTTCTTTATGAAGCTCGGTTTCTTATACTTGTCTGAGATTTCCTTGGAATTTCTTTAAACTCTTATGAGATATTTCCTTAAAGTCTCTCGAATTCTTACGAGATATTTTGTTAAAATCTACTAAATGTGTATGAAATATTCTATTAAAACCTCTGGATGTCTTATGAGATATTCATATTCTGTTCATGTGCTCATGTCATATCAGTACAAGATGCCAGTATTTCATCAATTCAAAGTATCAATTTATTTTCAGCACAATGGCAGATTTCATATATTTGTAGCACAATTTAATATGCAATTCAAACCAATGAATCGGAGACTATAAAAATTCTCAATGATACCTCAATGCGTCCACAAGGTTCCATAAAAATTTCATAGTAAAAAGAGTTCTCTAGCTATGTTAACAAAATTAGACAAATTTGGTCGTCAGAGACCATCAATTCTCAGCTAAATTCCTGAATTCCCTAATTTTTAACCCTAGAAAATGAAACCAAAAAATTAGGCATAAAAATCCTAGTAAAACCTTAAGATGTCCCTAATACCCTGTAAAAATTTCAAAAAAAAAAAAATTGGTCATTTGCTATGGTAACAAAAATAGACAAATTTGCGACTTGATTCAATAGTTCAGACAAAGATAGGTACAATTTCGGTTCTTGATTTTTTAATCATAGCAAAAGTGACCAGAATACCTCAAAACTTTTACTGAAGATGCCTCCACATGTTAGCTACATCATATAAAATTTTCAGTTCAATCTAAGGCCTCTAAATAGGTCAGAAAATTCGTGAAAACTGCTGCCCTGTTGAAATCCGAAAATTCAGCACACCAATTCAACACTCATATCTTACTGTCCATCTTTCAAACTAAATCTTGCTTCCATTTTTGTTTCAAGCTTTGGTCATTACACATAGCAAAAATCATTCAAACTAAGTCTTGCTGCCAATATTTTCTTAAGCTTTTATGGTTACATATTAAAATCATCTTTAGCCAATAGTTAACTCATGTATACATTTCAGCAAGTCCATAAAACTTGTGCTTGATGTATCTACCATATCTATCACATTCAATACATGAAATTTCAAAGAAAAAAATTCTGATTCCTATAGGCATGACTTCATCACAAATCAAGCAATCCTAAATCCTAGAATTTGGTTTCAGATTTCAGCAACATAACCTCAGAAGTTCAAGTATTTATCTTAGCAAGATAGTAAAACATCATGGGGTAAAAGACTAGAAAAATTTCCTACCTCCCTCCAAGCTTTTTCTCTAGTTTTTTTTTCCTTCCAACAAACCTCAGCCTCACCTGTTTCCAGCCCCTTTTTGTACTGCTATGAGGACCCAAAGTGCAGGGAAAAACAAGTTTTTGATTTAAGTTTGATGAAGAGGATGTGTTCTTGAAGTTAGTTTAAGTGTATGTCTAAGTGTATCATTGAAAGACTAAAAGGTTTCATTGAGTTTCATGAAGCAAAAATGGAAGAAAGTGAAGGCAAGAAGAAAGAAATATGTGTTGTGCCTAACCGAGAATGAAATGAAATTTCCTTGCCCTTTTTCCTTTTTATAAACGTACTTCCTTGGAGAGAAAGTAAAGGAGTTTTTATTTCTAGATCAATATGCCTTCTATCAATGTTAGGAATATCTATATTTATTTCATTATTCTAAGTAAAAATTTATTTAAGATATGATAATGCCCATTAGTTGAACCAATTTGGATGTTTTGGTATACCGGTTATTACTATTTTGGTGTACCGTTTCTTATCATTTTAGTACCCGATTGACATAAAAAAAACTTTATCGGGTAAAATTATCATTTTAACCTTAATTTTTATTTTGTCCTAATATCATTTATAAGATCTCCTCCTATATTACTGAT
The DNA here is from genome assembly GCA_031216125.1 of Dalbergia cochinchinensis. NCBI lineage: Eukaryota > Viridiplantae > Streptophyta > Magnoliopsida > Fabales > Fabaceae > Dalbergia > Dalbergia cochinchinensis. The sequence continues at coordinate 47,254,036 of CM062372.1, read as the reverse complement.
TAAAATATTATTATTTTAAATTTTTAATCATATAAATTAAATTTCATTTTTTTTTTTACAGAATCCTTATATTATTCTGATCCTAACAGTGTCGACCAAAATTTTTAAAATCCCCACTAATTATTCACAATTAATTATATTAGCAGAGGAAAATATAAATATGTGAATTGTTACACTTTGCCCCTAATTAAGGGCATAATGAGCTTAATTACATGATTAACCAAACCTAAGCAATATTAGGCTCTAATTAAAGATTAATTAATTTTTATAATTAATCTAGAGTCAAAATAATTAATTGAGGTTAATTAGGACCTAAGATTGCTTAAGGAAACTCAAAATCCCTTTCTTAATTCAAGACTTTATGTCACATTTTCATAAATAGTATTTTCTCTCTCCAATTCCTTAAATTAAGGAATCAAAGATGTGATGGTAATTCTTGATTGAATGAGGTTTGACCCCATTAATTGAGCAAGAGCACTCCTTAACCATGTCTTGTGCAACCTTAATTACTCATTTTCTTAGCTAAACACTTAACTACAAACTCCTAATCAAAGATACTCCTAAACACACTTCTAAACCCACATTAAAGTGAGATATCTTCCTCCCCATTCCCTTAATACAACCGGCCACCCCCTCCATTCATCTTATTTGACTTTATTTTATTACACAAAATCAAAGACAACCATGTCTAGCCATACCCAAAGCCACACCTAGCCATTCCTACACTACTCCATGACATGATGCATACAAAAAGATATTCCCGCCCTTTCTCTACCATGGCCTACGGCTACTCCTCCTCCTCTCACCCCCTCATGTTTCATTTTGTCTATAAATAGACATTGAAGGAAACTTGCAAGAACCTTTGCTCATTCTTGCAACTTCAAGCTTTCTTTCTTTGATCTCAAGAGCTCTTCTTCTTCTTCTTCTTCTTCTTCTTCTCCACTCTTCAAGAGCCACCATTCCCCACCATTTCTCAACCCCAAACCATCACACAACCACCATCAAACTCCCCTAAAACACTTAACCTTTTCACTTCCTAGACCAAAAACTCAAGGCAAACATTTCTTTCTTTCCTTTTCCTCTTGGCCGAAAAACCATCTTGGCCCAAGGAAGAATTTTTCTTCTCATTCCTTTTCAAGATCAAGCTCTTTTTCATTCATTAAGAAAAACATCTTGGGTAGGGATGTGTTTTAAAGTTTTCATTCTTTTCTTTTGTATCATTCTTGGTTTGGAATGTTGAAATGTTGGTTCTTTCCTGCTCCTCTCTATTTTCAGTTTCAAGTTTTCCTTTTTCTTTCCTTTGTTTTTCGGCCATGATGGCCTTATGGATCAAGAGTCATGGCTTGATGAAGAGGATCTTTAATGTTGGTTGCAAAACCATCATTTTCTTGACCTCTAAAGCTTAAAAATTTCACTTTACTTTTCAAAGTTCTTAATAAATGTTTTGCTTTGAGTAAAATGGAATAATATGTTATGTGTAACGCCCTAACTTTCAACACAATATGCCTAGGATGCATAATGGTTAATCATTAGTTGTTACTCTTCCGTCTCAGAATTTTGCTTAATTTTGGGCTTTGAAAATAAGTCTATGGAAAATATGACCCATTTTTTTTTTTGAAAAACCAAACTATGAATCGTTCGCATTTAAGTTGTAGTGTATAACTATTCATCATATAACGTATATACAGATCACAACAGAAACTAGCATAAACTAAGCACATCGTCATATAATATTAACTTCAAATATCAAGTCAAACAATAATAATAGTATTGATGATATAGGAATATTCCACAATAATACCATATCAAATATATTGAGCCTACCTATAGAGGTTGAGCATACAACAATTCCAAAAACTAGACATAACTATGATGTAGCTAAGCTCTTTGTGACTAGGTTACGAGCTTATGCAAAGGCAAGATAACCCCTAAGGTTATGAGAATAAAAGACTATGTCCCTGCTTCCGCTACACTGCTCTGATATCGACCATCGTGCAACTTCTATGTCGACACCTCAGGGTGGTCCACGAATGTCATTGTCAACCTTATCTGAAGACAAAGATGGAAAAGAAAGATAGAGGGAGTGAGAAACTTATACAAGAATCTCAGTAAGGTTTCCCTCTCCACATACGTGTCATCATCATCATCCTCAGGAACCTTGGGTTTAATTATGAAAGTAGTGAGTATAAGTAAGATTCGTTTGTTATACCATTAACTGAGGCCCGTATCTTTTAGCATGAATCTTAATGCATGAATGCAACAAGTATCTCATGTATGCATGGCAATGCCTCAATGCATGCAACATAAATCAACAATATGTAAGTTCAAAACACAAGATAAGGCTAAGCACATGACCAGGAGATAAGCTAGAAAACTAAAATAGTGGCACGTAAATGGATGCATGATAAGGCAATGCTATGAGTTATACATCATGTAACATGCATGGGAAGGCAGGAGAACCCATGGCAATTTACTTTCTCATGAATAAATTCTCAAATTTCTTTCTTATCAATTCCATCCTCTCACGTCATCACCAAAAATCAACCAACACAACTTCCCTGGTGATTTTTACAATCATCACCAAAACCAACCAACATAACGATCGCCTAGGATGAGCTCAACCTAACTAGCCGTTGCTAGATTTAACATGGGGTAATAGAGGGAGAGAAACACATCACTTCCTTGCCTTTCTTATTATGAATATGTAACTTACTTGGATCACCTCTCATAACCTTTAATTCGGAGAGTCCAGAGGATCATTTCCATGTGTTTTATATCACCTTAAACTCAGCATGTTGTTTTGAGATCAAAGGCACAATCATATCATATAATATCACATGCTTACATTCCACTTATCATGTGCACCTCAAATATTCCTAGTCATAACATGCCACAATAAATCATATAAATTGATAGCCAAAAATGCAACATCATCATCACATAAATTCTCATTCATATCATAAACCCATCATCTCATAAAATAAACACTTTCGTTATCCCTCAGACGGTTAAACCTCTAAATCGGGTAAACCTAACTTTTGTATTTATTCTTTTATGCATCTAAGGGATTAATTCCAATGACTTCCACTAATTAATGACCTCAAGAACATCATTACACAATACTGGATAGATTTGGGCAGAATTGATAATTGAGCAATTTCGGTGTTCTAGAAGTTACGTTTTTGACATTTTCTCATTACCAACTATTCCTATGATACTAAAATTAATTCCTGAATCATTTATGAGTGATTCCTATACATTTAGTAAGTGGAAAACCTCACTTTTACTTAATTAATACTTGTCATGTGTAAAACCATATTCTCCATTTTAAAGAGTCCTAGAGTTCACATTTTTTGTCCTTTCTAGTTACTAGTCTTTCCTTAATTATTAAAAATAATTACCACATTTATTAATAACAATTTTCACATGTTAAATGCATTCTATACAGCATACATCAAATCTGAAAAGTTTTGAATAGAAACTAAAATTTAATTTCCTAAGAGCATGCAAAGATACAAAGTAGGTATTTCTAGTAACTAGTCTTTCTTGAAATTAATTCTAAATCAAGAGATACACTTATAATTAACTTCACCCTTATAAAAACACAAATAATACCCTTAGTTTAATAGCAAAGGCTGAGAGCTCAAATAATTTTTGGTTATGTGAACCATACTTTAACACTTTAAGAATAAGCATATATTTCAAGCAAAGGTTATAACACACAAACTTCATCTTCTCAAGACAACAATATATCATTTATTAGGACCTTATTTGAAGAACCAAATCACATTTAAAAGAAAAGGTGTTCCATGGACCAAAATCCTCATGTAAGTTAAAAGGGGCAAGTGTAACATCCTAATTTTTAACCCAATACTCTAGAACATATTTAGGTTAATCATTAGTCGGTTATGTCATAGTTTCCTTTTTACTTTAAAATACTTAGCGGAAATACTGGTAAATTTTTTTTTGAATTATAAAAGCAAAGTGAGAGCCGTGCGACACGATGAGCACATAAGAAAATGAAGCAAGCATCTCGTAAACATCATAACATAAAGCAAGTAAAGGCACAACATGATAAAACTGAACTGCATATTTATATAATATGATATGCCTACTTAAGGAGAGTGGGACTTAGTTTAGTACAATGGAAATAAAAATACATGGAAAACGTAAGTACAACAGAAGGCATAAAAAAAAACTCTCCTATCTCTAGTACACCTACAAATAGATAGCCTTAAGACAAAAGGAGGCTATCCTAGCCTAGTCGAAGCTCAGGCACCAGAACGCGATGGTCGTCTCCTACTGCGGGCCTCTCTGGAAAGGAGGGATGTTTCCGATCTACTAGGCTATCTCAGCCGAGGTGGCTATATGCTGCATCGGTCGGGCATGAGCTCCACGGCGAGGAATCATCCTCACCTGTCCTCCTTGTACTGGCTGAGCGACAGAAGCCTCGCTACCCTCCCCAAAGCCCATCGGCATAGTGGGGGAGGATCCCTCGGAAGGTACCTGAGTGGCAGAGTCCTCCGAAGGGTCCGTCTCGGAGAATGATGAGGGCGAGCGGGGTACATACTGTGGGTAGTCCCGGATGGCAGAAGCGGTCGGTGGGGTGTGGCGAATGCGCTCCTCTCGAGGGCGTGCACGCTCGAACACGAAGTCGTCACCGAAAGGTGAGGCAGGAGAGAATCGATGACTATGTACAGGGTGACTGAAGAGCCGTCCAACGAACATACAGCGACCTACAAAATGGTATGACCCATGGTCCGGATCATGATGCACCTCCCACGTCGGGGTGTCTACAAAAATCATGAACGTCACCATCTGAAGACGTGACGGAAGAAAGAGATAGAGGGAGTGAGAATCTTGCTAAAGAATCTCAGTAGGGCCTCCTACTACCTAGGTGTCATCATCTACGTCCTCAGGAACCTTGGGTTTAGTGTACAAAATAAGTGAGCATGCATTAAGTCCATTTTTAAGCTTTTGAAACATAGTTAGCCAAGGTCTATTCATTTTAGTATGATTCTTGATGTCATGGATGCAACATATTAAAGTATGTATGCATGGCTCTACTTACTACAAGAATAGTAATCATATCATTAAGAACATCTTAATAGTGGCATAAAGTGGCAATTGAAATCTCATTTGGGAAAACTTTGTGACATAATCATCATACTTTTCTTCCTCATGGGGCCATCCTAAAAGACATTCGCTCTGAGGTGTTCGGCCGAACCGGTGTCACCTAAAACATGTCACATCTCTAGGTTATGAGCTCATACCTTAACTAGTCATCACTAGTTCTTACTTATCAATCCTGATAAGTGTATCATAATCATAATCGTAATCCCAACTTATCCAGTACGGGCTAGAGGGCATTTCTTGGGGGTGCTCGGCCGAACCGGTGTCACCCAAGAATACATCTTGGTACCGATGTCACATGAGTCCTCTGGAAGTGCTCAGCCGAACCGGTGTCATCCAAGAACTCATCTTAGTACCTCATAAATAAAATCTCATAGGTTTTTCAAAAACTTTCTAAATCACCAAATTTGTCAGAAATTCGGCAGCACAACAGCAGCATGCCGGATTTCTTCCAAATTTACTTTATGCCACATAAGTCAATCAAACATGCATCCTCCATCATCATTCCATGCGTTCACATAATCATTCTCATACGTTCACATGTAACATTGAAACTCATTATGCTCTTGATCCTACGGTATCTTATGCTTGGACCCTTACGGGCCTTAAACTTGAGATGTAATTATTCTATCATTCTCTATCAACCTCCTATACACATAAGGATTCTCTTCTAGCAAATCTTACTATCATTTATGCTCTTTAATAAATCTGGGCAGCGCCATTCTTTAAGGGTAGAGTTATAAACTTACAATTACGGGGTTCTAGAACTTACGTTTTAGACCCTTTCTTGGTTCCGTCTTCGCCTAAGGCGCTATAAATTAAATCTAAACTAATTATGAGGCATTCCTATGCCTAAGAACTAATCATAAGCCATGTTTGCCATATTGTGAGGTTTCTGGACAGATTCTAAAAATTAAATGTTCTAAGAGTTCTAGAATTGTATTTTTATGGTTTTCTAGTTACTAGTTTCTCTATAGGTGCTAAAATTCAATCCTACTTCAAATGTAACCAAATTTTTCATGGTTATTCAATCCTAAACTGATTGTTATCATACTAAAATAGTTTTTGCATTGATTAAGATTAAAGGGGTTAAACACACGTTAAATTTCAACTTTACAGTTTTTCTATGAAGCTAGTTTCTCCCCTAACATGTATAGGAGTGTTCCTACCTTATCATATATCATTTTCACACATTCTAACACATCAAAACATCATCATTCAGCATCAAATATATCAAGATATAACCGAATTGTTCAATGTTCGAAAGACACATAATTTGACATTTCTATAGCATATAAGTTGCTAGTTTCCCTTGGAATCATTTTAGAACTTCTAAAACACTATGCAAACCAATTTATTTGATCGAGAGACTAAAAATAACCTTAGGTCAGTAACCAATTTAATTCTCCTTTATAAGAGGAATAAAATCATGAATCTTGTTGGTCATAACTTTATAAAACTCATCAAACTTAAAGAAAACACTAGAACATAGGTTGTCGGCCCTTGTAACTAGATGGAACTCATTCCAAGCTCATTATTGTTACTTGGCCAAAACTATGCATTCAAAGAATGCTTCCATACCAAACTTTAACTTGAGATAAAATGGGCAAGTCTTTAAGCTCTAAGGTCTTTAAGTGATGACATAATCTAAACATGCTATGCACTTCATTTTTGTTCTTCTTTACAAAGTAAAGTGAGAACTTTAAAGTAAATATGCAAGACTTAGAATTTAAATATGCAAGACTTTAAATAAATATACGAGGCTTGAAATTTAAATATGCAAGACTTGAAGTAAATATGCAAGGCTTAGAATTTAAATATGCAAAGCTTAAAATAAATATGCCATGCAAGTTCATTTCTTTATTTTAGTGCTCTAGGCCTAGTAACAATCGACTTTAAGGCCGAAATAGAAACGCTTTGAGAATTAATTGGGTGATAATGCAAGCTCCCATTTTAAATCTTTATGTTCTTTAGTGATGAAAAGTAAATATGCTAGATAAGAACGTAAATATGAGATGCACTCCATTTCTTATCTATTAACTTTAAGTGATGGCTTGGAAAATAAATATGAATGCAAAGCTCAAAGTAAATATGCAATGCATAAACTTGAATATAAATATGAATGCGAATTTATTTTATTTCTTATTAGAGCTCATACAAGACTTTAGAGGAACTTTAACTTTAACCCAAACTCATCATGACAAGGTAAAGTGAGGTCTAGAGTTCTTAGAACTCAAGATAACATTCCTTGAAAATATAACCATGAATGAACTTTATAACACCTTTATGAAAACTCAAGCTTTAGAGATTTCTTTGTGGTGAACATAAAGTTACTAACTAGAACTCTCATCATCAAGCTATCATGTTGGACCACCTAAGATGGTTGGTCGAAATTTTAGAGAAAAGGAAAGGAAAGAAACCGAAACTTGAGAGCAAGAAAGAACCATTTTGAAACTCTAGAGACCATGATCTTGATGATGTATTAACACCAACATCATGAGTCCTCACCATTGAGTTCATGTAACCACTTTAAAACATCATCAAAGTTAAATATTTCAAGGTTCAAGAAAGAAAGAACTATAAACATTTTTAACTTAAGAACAAAGATCAAGTTTTAAAGGTTTGTTCAAGTGATGAACATCATCATGAAACCCTCATCATCAAGCTCTCATTCCTTTTCTCTTCAAGCCTCATGGCCGAAACAAAGAAGGAGGAGGAGAAGAAAAGAAGTTCCCAAAAAGATTCAAGAGAAACTATGAACACATAAAGAGATTAAGAACATAAATGAAAGAAACACTTGAAAGAAAATCCCTACCAAGTGATTGAAGGTTGGGATGAGAGAAGAGGATGAAGAACTTGAAGAACTTGGACACTTGAACTTTGAGAGAAAAGAAAACTTTGAAGTGCTCTTTGAAAACATACACTTAGCAAATGAACCCAAAATGATGCAAGTTCACCCCAGCATGCTATTTATAGAGAAATGAAACAAAATGAGAGGCGTAAATGGGGAGGAAGGCTTCGGCCATTTACAGCACCAAGAGGAGAGAAAATATCTTCTCTAAGGTATGGTTCAAGGCATGGTGGAAGGCATGGCTAGGTATAGGTTCAAGTATGGGTGCAACTATGGGTCAAGTATGGTTCTTTGAGTGAGAAACAAATCAACATGTGATGTAAATGGGGGAGGAGATGGCCGAAACTTGCATCAGCCATGGGGAGGATTTCTTGTATTTTAATTGTAGTTTAGAGTTGTGTTTAGGTGTATCTTTGATTAGGATTAAGATTAGGAATTTGTAAAAAAGTGTTTAGGTGAGAAAATGGGTAATCAAGGTTGTCAAGACATGTTTAAGGAGTGTTCTTGCATCATTAGTGAGTTATAAACTCATTTTAGTGCATAAACAATTCTAGACACAATTCCATGATTTAAGGAATTGGAGAGAGAAAATACTATTGAAGATTCCAAGATTGGAATCTTGAGTTTTAAAAAGAGATTCAAGTTTAATCTAAGCAATTTTAGGTTCTAATTAATTTTAATAGCTTATTTTGACTCTAGATTAATTATGGAAATTAATTAATCTTCTATTAGAGCCTAATATTGCTTAGGTTTGCTTAATTACGTCATTAAGCTCAAAAACACTATTCTAGGGGCAAAATCGTGATTTTTCACTAAAACTGCCCGGGACTACTGGGACTTAAACAGATGCTTCTAAACATGTAAAAACATTGTTTTAAACCTTCGGGGAAAGTTTTAGGCTCAAACGGCACCTTTACCCGCGTAAAAACGCTATAGGGGTATTTTGGTCATTTTGACTCGAAACTGCAGAAAATGAGACTTTCGCCTCTGAAACCATTCAAGGGCCATCCAATCCCCTTCAAACATTGAGTTAGCCCTTCAAGGACTGCCAGGCCGGCCATCCTCAAATTCCGGGCAGAAAATGACCTTAGGGGCATTTTGGTCATTTTCCTCTCAGAGAGAAAAATCGGGGCATTACAGTAAGTTTTGAGCACTAGATTATTTAGGTGATGGCATAACTTAAATATGCAAATGCAAGCCTCATTTTAATCTTGGTATAATAAGGTGATGGCAATGGAAATATAAATATGATATGCAAGGCTTGAAATTAAATATGAGAATGCAAGTTCTTTTTTAATCTTTAAGTTTAGGTGATGGCTTGAAATATAAATATGCTACACAAGAAATATAAATATAGAATGCAAGTTCATTTCTTTTCTTAAAGCTTTAGCTAACAACTTGGAAATAAATATGAGGTGCAAGGCTCAAATGTAAATATGAAATGCAAAAGCTTGAAATATAAACATGAATGCATTTCCATTTATTAGTTCTTTAGGTCATAGGCTCAAGACTCCTATTTAGAGTAGCATCTCTAAAATACTGATCACCCCAAGGTTTGTAAAGTGAATGAATGTCCAATTATTCCTTTTCAGTTTTATGCTTAAGACTCCTATCTAGAGTAATTACTCTAGAACACCAATCAACTTTAAGGTTGAAAGGGGTAAGTCTTGAACTTAAATTAATTAAGTGACAACATAACCATATCATTTTATTTTTGCTCAAGTAAAACTTATCAAAGAAAATCAAGTGGCACCTTCATTTGCAAAAAACTCTTAGAAGTGAAACCTTCAAGCTTTAGAGGTCAAGTAAATGATGGTTTTGCAACCAACATCCAAGATTCTCATCATTAAGTCATGGTTTCTCAAGAACAAGGCCATCAAGGCCAAAAAAGAAAAGAAAGAAAAGGAAGCTTTTAGGCCGAAAACGAAAGGAAGAAAAGGAATGAACCAACATTTCAACATTCCAACCAAAATAATTCAAAAGAAAAGAATGAGAACTTTAAAACAACTCCCTACCAAAGGTATTTTTCTTTGAAAAGAGAAGAGCTTGGTCTTGGAAAGGAAATGAAAAGAAAAGTCTTCCTTGGGGCCAAGATGAATTTTGCCAAGTGAGAAAGAAAAGGAAAGAGGAGGTGTTCTTGAGTATTGATCTTGGAAATGGAAAGGTTAGGTGTTTAGAAGAAGATCTATGGTGGTTATCCAGTGGTTTGGGGTTGAGAAGTGGTAGAGGGTGGTGGCTCGTTGGAAGAATGAAGAAGAAGAAGAAGAAGATAAGGATTCTTGGAGATTAAAGGAAGAAAGCTTGAGGTCGTAAGAATGCTCAAAGGTTCTTGCAAGCATTCCTTTGGCACCTATTTATAGAAAAATGAAACATATGGGGGCATGAAGGAGAGAAGTGGCCAGCGGCCTTTGGGAGGAAAGGAAAAGAAAATATCTCTTTTCATGGTATGGTGTACGCATAGTTTAAGGTATGGCTAAGTATGGCTCAAGGTATGGTTCTTTGAATGTATATTTTAACTGAATTTCAACATGTGATGGATGCAAATGGAGGGGGAGTGGCCGACTATATTAAGAGGAAAATGGGGGAGGAGTATCTCATTTAAATGTTGGTTTATGAGTGTGTTTAGAAGTTGATTTGATTAGGTTATAGATTAGGAGTTGTAATTAAGTGTTTAGGTGAGAAAGTGAGTAATTAAGATTACTCAAGACAAGATTAAAGAGTGTTCTTGCTCATTAGTGGAGTCAAACCTCTTCTAATCAAAATTCTCAATCAAATCTTGATTTCCTTAAATCATGGAATTGGAATAAGGAAAGTACTATTTATAAAAATATGACATAAAGTCTTAAATCAAGAAAAGGATTTTGAGATTCATTAAGTAATCTTAGGCCCTAATTAATCTCAATTAATTATTTTGACTCTAGATTAATTATTAAAATTAATTAATCTTCAATTAAAGCACAATAATGTTTAGGTTTCGTTAATTATGTGATTAAGCTCATTATGCCCTTAATTAGGGGTAAAACGGTAATTTTTAACAAACAATTCCCAGGGTCACCTAGGCTTAAACAGACATTAGACATCCTTTAAAACTGACATTTTAAAGTCCCGGGCAAAGTCCGGGTCCAGTTGGGCTGTACCAATTAGTCACAGGGGCATTCTAGTAATTTTAGGCGCAAGAACTCAAAAATGAGATTTTTCTACTTTATTAACACACATAAAGCACATAGTCCCCATTCAATATTTAAAAAACCCTTTGAGGATGGTCAGGGTCGGCTATCCTCATTTTCTCGATAAAAATGACTTCAGGGGTATTTTGGTCATTTATACATGGGAAAAATCAGGGCGTTACATTATGTTACTACTTAATTATCTTAAGTTCAAGACTTACACCTTTCAACCTTAAAGTTGATCAGTGTTTTAGAGTGGTTACTCTAAATAGGAGTCTTGAGCAATAAATGTAACACCCCAATTTTTCTATCTAAGCGAAAATGATCAAAATACCCCTGAGGTCATTTTTCACCTAGAATTTGAGGACAGCCAACCCGGCAATACTCGAAGGGTCAACTCAATGTTTAAAGGGGATTATGTGTGATATGTGTGCTAATAGAGCAAAAGAATCTCATTTTTGAGTTCCGACGCGCTAAATGACCAAAACGCCCCTTGTGGCTGTTTAACACTGACTAGTGAGCCGATTGAGCCTGAACTTCACCCAGAGGTTTTAAATGATGTTTTTATGAGTTTGGACATGTCTGTTTAAGTCTCGATGGTCCCGAGCAATTTTTGAGCAAAATTACGATTTTGCCCCTAGAATAATGATTCTGAGTTTTATGACAGAATTAAGCAAACCTAAGCAATATTAGGCTCTAATCGAAGATTAATTAATTTTCATAATTAATCTAGAGTCAAAATAATTAATTCAATTAATTAGAACCTAAGATTGCTTAGAAAAACTTAGAATCCTTTTCTCTAAACCAAGACATTATGTCATGAATCAATAAATAGTGTTCTTCCTATCAATTTCTTTAAATCAAGGAACTAATGGATGTGATTGAGAATCTTGATTAGAGGGTGTTTGACTCTATTAATAACCAAGACCACTCCTAAACTTGTCTTGAGAAGCCCTTAATTACCTACTTTCTCATTCAAACACTTAACCACAAACTCCTAATCAAATACCTAATCAAACCTATCCCCTAAACCACATCATAACACAAAAGAAATGAAATAATCTTCCTCCCCCCATGGCCATTAAACCACACGGCCACTCCCCCCTCCAAATTCATCACATGTTGATTTATTTTAATAATATTTCACACTCAAAAAACTATACTTTCAACCATACCTAGCCATACCTTGAAATGACACACACAAGGGATATTTTCCCTCATTTTCCCTCCATCATGGCCAGCTACCCTTCCCTCCATTTCACCCCCATGTGTTTCATTTCTCTATAAATAGAAGGAGCCCTCCAAGAGATCATTTTGCTTATTTTTCTTACACCTCCAAAGTTTTCTTTCTCTCATCTCAGAGAGCTCTTCTTCTTCTTCTTCCTCTACCCTTTTCAAGACCAAGCTCTCCCTCTCAATCAAGAAGCACATCCAAGGTAAGGAGTTGTATTCTTTTCTTTTGTTGTTTATCTCTTAGTTTGTAAAGATACAATGCTAATGCTTCTTTCCTTCTCCATTTTCTTTTTTGATTCTTACTCTTTCTTTTCCTTCCCTTTGGTTTTGGCCCCAATGTCCTATATAATGAAGAAACCATGACTTAATGATAAGGATCTTGAGTGTTAGTTGCAAAACTATCACTTGTTTGATCTTTAAAGCTTGAAGGTTTCACTTTTGAAAAGGTTTTTGGTAAACAAAGAAACTATGTTGTTGAAAAGAGTAATCTTAAGCCCAGGACTCAAATCGATAAGAAATGGTTTGCATTCATGCTTATTTTCCTTGCTGTCACCTTAATAATTAATCTCAAAGCCTACGTATTTCAACCTTAAAGTTGATTGTTGATTTAGAGTAAAAAACTAAGGGGCCTAGAGCACTAAAGCAAAGAATTGAACTTGCATATCATATTTATTTTTCAAGTCATTACCTAAAGCTCAAAGGCAAGAAATGAACTTGCATTTCATGTTTACATTTCTTGTTTAGCATGTTTATGTTTCAAGCTATTACATAAACTTAAAGATTAAGAATGAACTTGCATCCTCATGTTTATTTTCAAAGCCTTGCACATTTACTTTTCCTTGTCATCACCTTATAATGATAAGATTAAAATGAAACTTGCATTTGCATGTTTATGTTTGTGTCATCACCTAAAGATCTAAGGCTCAAGATCTAACTCTTTCAACTAAATCTTGAAACTATGGGCATTTATCTTGCAAAAATGTTTTGATTTCAAAGTGAGTGTTGGAACAAGGTTCAAAATAATTAGAGAAGGAAGGAATAACTTAGAAGATGTTTTAGACTGAAAATTTCGTATTTTAAAGATACTGGTAATCGATTACAAGGCCTATGTAATCAATTACCAAAAAGTTTTGCCAGACTGAGACATGAACTTTTAGGCCTGAGTAATCGATTACAGCATCATGTAATCGATTACACATACTCGAACTCTAGTAATCGATTACCATTCCATGTAATTGATTACTCAGATGTTCTTGGGGCCCAAGTTTGATGTAATCGATTATAGAGCCCATGTAATAGATTACCAGGGCCCCCAACCTTCCTATTTTGAAAACTTGAAGCTATGTAATCGATTACTAGAGCCCTCAATTTATCTTTTTTGAAACTCAAAACTGTGTAATCTATTACAAAGCCCATGTAATCGATTACCAAAACCCCAAGTATGCTATAAACATTTTCCCTACTTAAATGATATGAATCCGTGATCTTGTTTACAAATGAAACTATGAGATTGCCTGACATAAATTAATGAGAAATGTATGACTATTCATGAATCATAAGTATGTTTATTTTATGAAGCATTGATCCTTAGAGATAGAACTCAACCTTTACATGTTATAGTTTCATATGGAACATCAGGGATGCATATGCTATAGATATATGAAGAGCTAGGAATGATTATTCTTGAATCATGACATGCTATGATGTATTGATGCATGAATGGATATGTTGTATGACATTGATGACTTGATTTACATGTACTATTAGTTCTTGTAGCATAAAGCAAATTTGAAGGAAATTTGGTGTATCGCCGTTACGCTGCCGAATTTGCGTCAAATATGAAGACTCAAGAAAGTTCTTTTAAAAAGATATGAGATACGTTCTGGGTGACACCGGTTTAGCCGAGCACCCCCAGGAATAAAACCGTGAAGGTATTGACATCAAGCTTGCCAAAGCAGACAAATAACTATGTACTAGATACCAGTAATTGCGTTTCAAAGAAGGAAATATTCCTATGGACTCCTCGAGTTAAAGGTTATGATAGGTGATCCTTATGCCCCCTAGCCCGTACTCTTGAAGTCGGGATTATTATTATGTTACGCTTATCAGAGGATAAGTAAGAACTAGTGACGACTAGTTAGGTATGAGTTCATAACCTAGAGATGTTTTAGGGTGGCCCCCATGATGAAAAGTATAAAGCTTAATGTCACACAGTTAAGAAAAGAGAAAGTTTCACATGAAAAGTTACATACCCCTTGATGCCACTTAGATGATGCTTCTTAATGTTGTGATCTATTGCTTTCTTGTATAAAGTATTATCATGCACTCATGCCTTGCTATGTTGCATATATGTTATTAAGACTTATTCTAAAATGAACGGACCTTGGATAATTATATTTAAAAACCTAATAACAAACCTTATGCATGCACACCTTTTTATAATAAACCCAAGGTTCCTAAGGATGTAGATGATGACACTAGGATAGGAGGACTTCCCTACTGAGATTCTTTAGAAAGTTTCTTACTCCCTCTATCTTCTCTTTCCATTACGTCTTCAGAGGACGATGGCATCCTTCGTCATTTATGTTGACACGTCGACATGGGAGCTGCATTTTGACGCCACACACCAGTCCTATCATTTTGTAGGCCACTGCTCCGTCCGTATGTTTATATTTCTGGATCGCCCTTTTGCTCAGCCAATCACTAGCTTCTGATTCACTCCAACCTCATCCTTCACCGACGGCCTTCTGTTAGAGCGCACACACCCCCAAGGAGAGCGCGTCCGTCGCACCCCCAACGCTGTTTCCACTATCTACGCCTATCCTGAGTATGTCTCCCGTTCACTCTCGGATTTCTCTGAGACCAACCCTTCCGAGATGGACATCCCACCCATAGGTTCCTCCCCCACCATACCCATGAAGCTGGGTAGTGAGGATACCGTGACAAAGCCACTCCGAGGAGGTAGAGTAAGGATGGTGCCCCGCCGTGGAGCACATGCCCGACCTTTTCACCGCTTGGCCACCCCGACTGAGTTGGCCCAGTGGGTTGGATATGTCCCTCTCGTCGACGAGCAGGAATAGGAGCTGATAGCTGACTTTAGTGCACACACACCTACATGACTAGGGTAGCCTTCTTTTGTTTTAGAGGTTATCTATTTTTAGGTGCACTATTGTAGATGGGAGATTCAGATGTATTTTCTTTATATTTTTCCTTATGATGTACCAATGACTGTATCAACTTTACTACTATTCTGGTATATGGCATGACTATTATGATATAGTTTCTTTTATGATATTATGTTCTTCTGGATATGATGTGTTCTTCCCTCTTGATCTTCTTGCATGGCGGTGACGTAGTCTACTTAGTGCATGTGTATGGCTCACGTTTTGCCTTTCCTTTCAAAAAGAAAAATTTTACCTGTAATTTTCACTAAGTATTTTAAAGAAACGTTTTAAAGAATGAAACTAAAAGAGTAATAGACTAATGATTAACCTGGATACATTCTAGGAGTATTGGGTTGAAATTTAGGATGTTACAATAAACTTAAAAAGGGAATAAATGCATATACATTCATACTTTCTTTCCAAATTATCACTTAAGTCTTAGAGGCTAAAAATAAGCTTGCATTCTCATGTGTATGTTATGTTATCACTTAACTATTTAAAGTTCAAGACTTACAACCTTAAAGTTGATCGGTGTTTTAGAGTTGTTACTCTAAATAGGAGTCTTGAGCCTATGACTTGAAGAAATAACAAATGGAAATGGATTCATATTTATATTTTGAGTCTTTGCATTTCATATTTATATTTGAGCTTTGGATATCATATTTATTTCCAAGTCATCACCTAAAGCTTGAAGATAAGCAAATGAACTTGCATTTCATGTTTATATTTCTTGTTTAGCATATTTATATTTTAAGCCATCACCTAAACTTTAAAGATTAAAAATGAGCTTGTGTTCTCATATTTATTTTTCAAGCTTTGCATATCATATTTAATTTCCATTGCCATTACCTTATAATAACAAGATTAAAATGAGACTTGCATTTGCACGTTTAAGTTTATGCCATCACCTAAATAATCTAGAGCTCAAGACTTATTCCTTTCAACTTACATAGGAATTTCGATTCCATGGACATTTATCCTTACAATATAGTGGGGTTTTCAAGGAACAAGGTCCTAAGAATTGGTATATTATAGTCTTGGGGTTTTAAAGCTTGTGTCTTACTATTTTCTTTGAGAAATATGTTAGTTCCTAAAGTGTTAAAATATGATTTTACATGACCAAAATCCTTTCATTGAGTTCTCTGATTTTGCTACTGATTTAAGGATATTTACTTGTATTTTCAAAGGGATAAATTAATTTTAAGAGTATTCCTTGATTTAGAATTAATTCTAAGAAAAACTAGTCACTAGAAATGCTTATTATTGCAATTTTGCATGCCTTTGGAAAATTAAATTCTGATTTCTTTTCTAACATTTTCAGATCTAATGTATGCTGTTTGGAGTGAATTAAATGGGTAAAAATTGTTGATAATTAGTTTGATAATTATTTTTAGCACTTAAGGAAAGACTAGTAACAAGACAGAATAAAAAATGTGATTTCTAGAACTCTTAAAAGAGAAAAATATGGTTCCTGTCCAGCATGTCATAATTTGATAAAGAGAATACTTAACATTTAGTAAATGTATAGGATTCACTCATAATTGGTTTATTAATTTATTCTAGCATCGTAGGAAGAATCGACAAGGAGAAAGGATAAAAAACATAGCTTTTGAAACACTGAAGTTGATCAATTTTCTTTTCTATTCAAATCTGTCCAGATATTTATTTAAAGATGTCATTGAGGTTAAAAATTAATGGAGATAATTGTAATTGATTCCTTAGGAGCATAAAAGAATAAATACAAAAGTTAGGTTTACCCGATTTAGAAGTTTAACCGATTAAAAGATAACGAATGTGCTTATTTTATGAGATGATGTGAGTCAATGTACTTGAGGATTCACGTGATGATTATGTTTGCATACTTAATTTCTAGTTACAAGTTTTATTGTGACATGTTATAATTACATTTGGAATGTTTAAGATACGTATGTTAAAGTAATATGAAGGCATGAGCATTAAATGATATGTTGTGTTCTTGCATCTTAATGTAACATGCTAAAGTTAAAGTGACATAAAATATATGGAAATGATCCTCTAGACTCTCCGAATTAAAGGTTATGAGAGGTGATCCAATAAAGAAGTAATGTGTTTCCCCCTCTATTACCCCATGTTAAATCTAGCAAGGGCTAGTTAAGTTGAGCTCATCCTAGGCAATAAGTGTGGTGAAGTTCTAGTGTTGTTTGTATAAAATTCACCGATGAAGGTATGATGGTTAGTTTATGAAATTCATCGGTGAAGGTATATTGGTTAGACTATGAAGTTCCCATAAAAGGGTGGTTAGTGACAAAAAAAGGAATTTGAAGGAATTATCATGGGTTCTCTTGCATGCATATTGAATGTGTTCCTTATGCTTCTACTTTATGTCATTGTATACATGTAATGTTGCATACGGTATTGACATGCATTCATGACTTAGTATGCTACATTCATAATATTAAAATGCATGCTAAAAGACACGGGCCTTGGCCAATGGTATTTTTAACTTAATAAATGAACCTTATATATGTCCACTACTTTCATAATGAAACCCAAGGTTTCTGAGGACGATGATGATGACACGTGTATGGAGATGGAATACTCTACTGAGATTCTTATTTAAGTTTCTCACTTCTTCTCTTTCTTTCCATCTTCGTCTTCAGACAAGATCGATGGCGATGTCCATGGACTACCCAAATATGCCGGCGTAGGAGTTGCACCATGATCTAGATCAAAGTGGTGCAGTGAAAGCGGAGTTTAAGGACCTTCCTGTTTTCAACACTTAGAAGTTATCTTGTCTTTGCATATGCTCTTGACTTAGTTCTAGTAGATTTGCACCCACTAGGAGTTAGTTACTTTTTTATCATGTTTGGTTTTTGTATTAGTGTATGCTTAGCCTTTATAGATGGGCTCAATATATTTGTGTGGTACTATGATTGTGGAATATGTTTGCATTATTATTATTACTATTCGATATGATATTCAAAGTAAATGTTACAATGTGATGATGTTCGCAACGTATGTTGCACCTTATTATGGTTTGCATGAAATGCTACACGATGAATAATTATACGTTATAATGTAACACCCTAAAAATTATCTAAAAATTAATTTGAGCTTTATCAATCATAATTTCAAAAATTTGATAGTTTGAACAATAATGAGGACAATTCAATGGATTTGTAAAAAAAAAAAATATGAATAGTAACTTACGGGCCCCACAGGCCCGTCGGGACAGTCGAAATCCTAGAATTGGGCCCCGGAGATGCCTAAAATTGAGAAATTATATGATTATGGTTAGAAATAGGTAGAATTAAAGATTTTATGCCTGAAAATATTTTTCGGGCAATGTTTGGTTACCCGAGTACGGTGTTTCACCCGTTCGGTGAAATTTCGGTGTGCGATTTTTAACACCGAAAGCTAGTTAATCTCTGCAAAATAATGAAGTCTATCCCTTTGAATGCCAAATGAATGGCTAAGATTTTATCTTGGATGAAAGATCAAATCTTAGCCATTGATATTATGTTCCTTTAATGAAAAGCAATTATGCTTTATGTTAACCAATCACAATTTTTCTTACAAGATATGTATGAGCAAAATTCTTCTCCAAGAAGCCATTGTCATTGTCATCCTCGGCCAGCTTTAGAAACTGCAGAAACTCCATTTTTTTCTTCACATAAACCTTGCAAACTTGTTTCCAAACTCCAAACTCATAGCCTAGATTTGTTAAAATCCCAAACTTCCTTCACTAAACTTGTTCTACACATCAATATCTACCATTCTAACCAATTGAAATTTCAATTCCTCACTTTGATATCTCATACTCCTCTGCCTAAGGAAGGGTTTGGTGTGGGTTTAGGAGCTTTGAAGTGGAAGGAATCAATCTTGGAGCACCTTGGAGCCAAGGATCCAAAAAACACCAAAAGTAGGGTTTTCTTTGGCCTTTTCCTTTCAAAATTTTTCTGAGCATTTTTACTGGTTTCAATCCAAAATTTCTGGTTAATTTGGTTGACATTATGTTTTTATTGATGTATGAATTTTTCTGAAGTGTTTGGATGAGGTTAGAAAGATCATTTTGTCAAAAGATGTTGAGTGATACTTGCTGGATTTTCGGTTTTCTGATAGGCAGTGTGTGATCACGAATTTTCTGGGCTTGTTGTGAGCATTTTCATGAACTAAAAAAAATATATGTTGGAGTTAAAATCTTTAGCTAGTCCCACGAATTTTCTTGGGTTTTTATTTTGAGTCAAGCTTCCTTAGAAAAATCAAGAACTGAAATTAAGCATATGCTGCCTGAAATGCTAGAACAGAAGCTGTAAATTTTACTAATTTTGTTACCATATCAAATTATGGAATTATCACTTGAAAGTTTTACAGAGTATTAGGGACATATTGTGGTTTACCAGGATTTTTATTTAGAATTTTCTGGGTTCAATTGATAGGGTTAAAAATTATGAATTTTGGTTCTTGAGTTGAGGTTGAGTGGTTTCTGACCACTAAATTTTTAGAATTTTGTTAATATAGTTAGAGAACTCTAATTACCCTGAAATTTTTACAAGACTTTGGTGACACATTGAGGTGTCCTTGATAATTTTTATAGTCTCTGAAATGATTGTTTTGTGTGCAAATAAATTCATGCCACAATAGTGTGAAATCTGCCATTGTGCTGAAAATAACTAGATGCTTTGAATTGACGAAATGATGGCATTTTGTACTAGTATGATATGAGTACCTAAATATGAGTCTGAGTAAGTGAGCATGTGAACTTGTTGATGAGGTTAGGTACATATAGATATGAATGATTATTACAATTGTTTATATGCGAAAGAAAAGCATAAGATTATGTTTTTTAGACTGTAGAAAGTAAATCCAGTTTCTTAGGGAAAGTAAACCTAACTACCAAGAAGAGCATAAGATTTATAATCCTTGGGCTGAAGAAAGTAAATCCGGTCTGTCAGGGAAAGTAAACCTGACTACCCTTGAATTGAGTCGGGGAAAGTAAACCTGGCTAGGAATAGGTCTGTGTGAGAATTGGAGAAAGTAAATCCAATGATCATGTATAGGAATGAGCTCAGTCCTGAAAAGCAGTCTATTACCCATTATTGCCACACTGGGGACGGTGGTACGTAACGTCCAGATGTGACAAGATTAGTCAAGGGCCAAGGCAAGTTTAAGAAGTAAATTTTCTAAGGAATCTTTTGTCTTATATGTCGAGTGAAGAAGTTTAGTATTGATATTGAGACCAATATATTTAAGTGGAAAGTTAGTAGTTTATGATGTTGAGTAGTATGGTATATGTACATTAAGTGATTGAATGTTAAAAGAAACCCACTTCAGAAAGGTGATTTTATAACTTTAAAATGAACCTTTGATATATATATATATTGCATGCCCACTTTTTCTTAATAAACTGAAGTGGTTGGGGCGATGACGATAACATTATGATTGTGTATTTGGGAGAGTTACCCTACTGAGAATTGTATAATTCTCACCCCTATATTTTTGTGTTCCTGTCGCCTCCAAAGTTGATGCAGAAAATCGAGAAACCGCTATACAACAGAACTTGGAAGTACAATAGGGTAGTAGTTAATACTTTTGTTATGTTGTATTTAGTGGAATGGATATGTATGTCAAGATGTTAAAGAACTAAGGAGTATTTAAGCTCATAGAAGAGCTTTCTTTTGAGCTTAAATATGTATTGATTAAATGTTTTATTAATCTGTTATATATTTTACTAGAATTATGAGTTAGTTACTTCACAATTCGATCATTTTTCCTATAGATAATTATGAAAGGTCCGCTAATTTAGAAGTAACAACTCTCGGGTATGATGTCATGACTGAAGGATGACGTTGTACTTGGGAGGATGTTACATATAACGTATATGCGAACGGCTCATAGTTTGGTTTTTCAAAAAAATGGGTTATATTTTCCATAGACTTATTTTCAAAGCTCAAAATTAAGTAAAATTCTAAGATAAAGGAGTAACAACTAACATTTAACCATTATGCATCCTAGGCGTATTATATTGAAAGTTAGGGTGTTACACCTAACATATAATGAAGTACGCTCAAGTCATATTTGGTTTTAACATTAAAGGATCACTCCTTGAAACCTTAGCTTAACCTTGACTTTTCAGAAATACTTAGGGGAAAATATGGGCCATTTATTTTTTGTTCTTTCAAAAAGACATAGCTTTCAAAAGTAGAGCCTTCATATAACATCCTCTCAAGTGAAACGTCATCCTTAAGTCATAACATCAGACTTGAGAGTTTTTACTTATAAATTACCGGACCTTTCTTAAATAACTATAGCAAATGCGATAAGATTGTGTAATAACTAGCATAATTTGGTTAAATATACAACAAAGAAACACAACATTTATTGAATACATAGCTAAGTACAAAAGGAAGCTCTTCTAAGAGCTTTAATACATATTCATTCTCTATTATATTTACATACCTATAACTCCAACTAAGTACAGTAAATTAAAAACATTAACTATTGAACTACTATAATCCTAAGTTCTTTCACATAGAAGCCGCCTCATTCTCTGGATTAACCTGGAGACGACACGGGAACACAAAACACATAGGGGTGAGAATTATACAATTCTTAATAGGGTAACTCCCCAAAAACTTAACCATAATGTCATCATCATCGCCCCAGCCACTTCGATTTATTAAGAAAGTGTGATCAAGCATTACATAATAATGATTCGTTTTTAAAGTTCCAAATTATATTTCCAAAGTGGGTTGTTTTTAATGATCAATCACTTAATGCACACATATCATAAAGCTCAAACATATAGTTAATAATCATAATCAAGAAATTAAATATGATATGAGTATGCACATGCTAAATATAGTGAACTTATCTCAAAGGGACCTGGTTTTACTTGTGGCCATAGAACTCAACTCGGTGCATTTTTCTCTTTTCATCGACATAGGAAAGACTTAGTGTATACCTGATGGGTATTTACTATGGATAACTCCACAATGAACAGTTTATACCACATGATATTGATAGTGGTTCACATCACACAAGGGAAATAGACTACTTATCAGGACTGAGCTTATTCCTATACATGATCATTGGATTTACTTTCTCCAATTCTCACACAAATCTATTCCTAGCCGATATGTCTACCGACTCATATTATCTCTAGAGAAGTTCATCTTTTTCCTTTTCCCTTTATCTCTAGGAAGTTCCTCTTTTTTCTTTCCCTTCATTCCACATAAGTCTTGTTTCTATTTTCTCTATATGTCAGAACATGCACGAGTGAAATTTATACATTCTCTTTTCTCATATAATTGTATCATATACTTTCTTTTCTCAAATGCATGCATAAGCCACATGTAGCATTCAATCACAAGTAATTCTTATTTTTACCTCATAATTCAATCTTTAAATTGGCTACCATGCATTTATACTCATCATACTTAAAGCAAGAGTCATTATATCATCAAATCAATACTTGAGTTCATTTTAGTACAAATACAACATGTTAAGGAGTACGATTTATTCTGTCTATCAAACATCCATTGGAAGGGCTAGAAAAATTCTCCAAGACACCTCAATGTGTCTACAAGACCCTGTAAAAATTTTAGAAAGAAAATCCTTCTCTAACTTGTTTAGGAAAATTAGACAAACTTGGTGGTCAGAAACCACTCCGCCTCAACTCAGAACCAAAATCTCATAATTTTTAACCCTAGCAAATGATTGAATCAATTCAAAATAAAAATCACGATTACAATTCAATATGTTATCAAGTCCCTGTAAAAATTTCAAAGGAACAATCAATCATTGCTATGGTA
Source organism: Dalbergia cochinchinensis (assembly GCA_031216125.1). Taxonomy (NCBI): domain Eukaryota; kingdom Viridiplantae; phylum Streptophyta; class Magnoliopsida; order Fabales; family Fabaceae; genus Dalbergia; species Dalbergia cochinchinensis. The sequence goes on along the minus strand of CM062372.1, from coordinate 47,230,695 downwards.
ACAAAATTAGCAAAATTCACAGCTTCAAAGTCAACATCTCAGGCAGCACAGTTACAACTTTGATTCATGATTTTTTAAACATAGAGAAAGTGACCAGAATACCTCAAAAGTTTTACTGAAGATACCTTGACATATTAACTACATATAAAATTTTTAGCTCAATCTAAAGCCTCTAACTAGGTCAAAAAAAATTCGTGAACAAATGCTGCCCTGTTGAAATCCGAAAATCCAGCAAACTAATCCAAAATCTCTCTTGATAAAAATGATTTTTTCACAACACCAAACACTCCACCAAAATTAATACATCAATATCAACATATTATCAACCAATAACATCAGAAATTTTGGAAAAACCCACTCAGTTTTTTCAGAATAACTTTTGAAATAAAAGAGAACAAATAAACCCTACTTTGGTGGCTTTAGGGATCTTGGCTCCAAAGGATGCTCCAAGATTGATTTTGCTCACTTCAAGGCCACCAAATCAGCACCAAATCCTTCCTTGGGTAGTGAAGAATGATCTCTCAAGGTGAAAAAATGTGATGGATTCAAATTCTAATCGGTTAGTTTTGTAGGTAATGATGAGTAGAACAAGTTTTGTAAAGGAAGTTAATAATTTTAACAAGTTTAGATTAGTGTTTTTGGCATTTGAAATGAAGTTTGGAGCTCATGGCCATGGTTTCTCCTTGCTGCTGCATGCTGGCCAAGAATGAGAAGTGAAATAATGAAGTTAGGTGGCTAAAGTTTATCTTATATTAGGTTGGAAACATCTATTTAATTACAAAAGATAATTCTTTCTAAAAGAAAATAAGATGCATGGCTAGGATTTGATCTTGTAATTCAAGATTAAATCCTAGCCCTACACTTGGCTCTAAAGGATAAACATTATCCTTTTACAAAGATTAAACTATCTTTCAGTGTTAGAAACTGCAGACCAAAATTTCACCGAACAAGTAAAATAGTGTACCCGGGAAATCAAACATTGCCCGAAAAATAATTTCAGGTATAAAATCTTTATTTCTACCTATTTCTAACTATAATCTTATAATTTTTCAATTTTGGACATATCCAGGGCCTAATTCTAGGGTTTCGGCTGTCCCGACGGATGGGTAAGGCCCGCAGGTTATTATTCACATTTTTTTTTTTACAAATCCCTTGGACCGTCCTCATCATTATTAAAACTATCAAATTTTTGAAATTACGACTAGTAAAGCCCAAATTAATTTTTAAATAATTTTTAGGGTGTTACACTTCACGCATAAATAGTATTCAACACTAAACCATATAGATATAAATGAACATACAACATGAAATTATCGTGTAAGCACCAAGACAATTGCAAGCCCATCACATGAAATACCTATATATATATAATCTAGCATAAGAGCCTCAGCAGCTCACAAAATATCCGGATATGCATAATTGTGCCACAGTGCACAGCCACCTAACTATCTACTAAAGGCAAGATACATATCAATAAAAAGTGTACTAGTAAGCATGTTAAATGGCCATACAAGTCCGGCATACAGTAATCCAAACCAAAATGATAGTCATATGTCAAGAGATATAAGTGGGATAAATATCTAATAATCCTAACAATGTCTCCAGTATAGCTATCTCTATCCATCTGCGAGCTCAAACATCAACTACCAACACATCCTGCTCGTTTAGAGACATACATAGAAATTTAAATAGGTGTGAGAATCCTAATGAATCTCAGTAATAGTAAAACATACATGGTATCATCATACGTCTTCGGTCCACTTGGATTATTATAGAAAATATGTACATGCCACAATGCAATCCAAATTTAGAGTTTTCACAAACGTTATTATCAAGTGGACATTTCATTTTAATATGGCCTTGATCAAGAATGCATCAAGCTAGATATGTATATGCATGATAATGGTGTCGCATTGAAATATACTTTTCATAAGGGCATGTATACATGGAGAGAATAAATATGTCACTTATGCCACATGCATGCCTGAAAGAATGAATCATACATGTATGCATAAAAAAGACAAACATAATCCTGTACATATACATGCATGCATGAAAAAAGCGACCATATATAGTAAGCAAACACAAAACTTTCAACTTTCTTTGAACATAGATCATCTTCACTTATTCGTTAACCTCTCAGGGACCCTTAGGCTATAGGCTCATACCTAACATATATAATGCGATCAGCCGTCACTAAACCTCGACCAATGCCAAACCTCGACTAGTCATAAATAATATTCATCATTTTGATATGTAAATGCGATCATTCATCATTGAACCTCGATCGATACTGAACCTAGTGTAAGGAGGTGTGAGTTCTCTTTTCAGATACATAGGCATATAAACATTCGTACATTCGTTTTCCATGGTTTGTGCCAAGGTATAACACTTAGTACATCTGGTAGTCCTTACCTGATCCACTTTCCTTACTTCGCAAGTGGGTTCACATATGCACTAAGTGGTACATCGCAACAGTGTCCCAAGCTCATGATGTCCTTTATCCATGCCTTAATGCATACTTGACTCAACACATCCCATTAATAAGACTCATTCAAGAATAATCATGAACAATGCTTAGAATAGATGCATAAGTAACTAGTCCAATCAACAATATCCAGTATAACAATTAATATCACATATACTACCAATGCAACTCAGTCAAGTATGTCACAACAGTTATTCATATTCCAATCAAGCATAATAGTCAATTGCAGTAAGCAATCATCTTGTATCCAATAAATAGTTAAAGGCCATCAATGCATTTAAAATTCACAATTATAAATCTCATCTACTATACCGATGAGTTTGATGATAAGAGTATTTTGAAAGACATATTTTCCTCTTCCCAATACATGTGATTACTATGGCCCACCTTCCTTTATGCTACAAGTTCCAAAAATTTACTTTTAAGGACTTCACAACTTCTAGTTTCATAAAGGAGCCCCAAACTTTATAAAATTTATAAAATAGCCCCTAACACAATTTTTCATCCGAAAACATATTTCCCACCCTAATTCTACTGAAATTACTGCCTTGCACTTGAAATTTCAGAATTTGCACCAAAACCCCAAACTTTTGAAAAATTGCATTTTGACCCTTAAACTTTACTAAAATTGTAAAACAACCCCAAAACTCATTTTTCCCTCTTAAACACATACTTTACTATTCCAGAACTCATTTTTACAGCTTTACACCCAAAACTCGATTTTTGCATAAAACCCCTAAACTTTGTAAAATTATACTTTGACCTAAAATTACACTTTGACCCATAAACTTTGCTAAAATTGCAAAGTAATCCTAAAACTCATTTTTCCCTTTCAAATGCATACATTACTGTTCCAGAGTCTATTTTGATAGTATTACACACTAAAAATTTAGTTTTAACATAAAGTCCTAAACTTTGTAAAATTACATTTTGACCCCAAATTCTCTACATAATCACAAAAATACCCAAATCACATGTACCCACTCCATTTTTCTTGTAGATTCCAAATATGTGGTTAGTTTTTCAAACAAAATTTTCCTTCTATCTGAACATGCTAGGGCCGAAGCTATATACCCCAAAATCCAAGCTTTTTGCAAAACTTTGAAACATGCAAGAATGTGTTCCTTTTTATGTGTACATTCCAGATATCAACATGGGTTTTGAAGTAAACATTACCAACATAATAAACCCTTTAAAACAAAGGCCTAACTCAAAAATACAAAAGCTTCCTCAAAAATTTCTTAAAATACATAAAAATGACTTTTTTAAAGTGTAAAATAAAGATTTGATGTTGAGTTTCAAAACAATACTCTCTACCCATATCAAATGGAGGTGGCCATAACCTTGAAGAAAAGGAAATGATGAGTTTTTCAAATATTTTCAAGAGAAAGGAAGAGCTTGAGCAAAAAGACCAACTTACAAGCTTAAACATTCATCAAAACTCAAATCTTTTTGGCAAAAATTATAAAACAAAATAAGAAAACAAGTGTGAACACGAACCCCTAACCAAAAGAGGGTCTTTGTTGGAGAGTAAGGTAGCCACAAGCTCCTTGAAACTCATGATCACAAGAAACGAAGCAAAAGCTCCTCCTTTCTTCACAACAACAATTCGGCCAGGCAGAAAAAGGGATGTTGGAGGCTTTTTCTTGAAAAACTAATGGTGAATTGGGGTGGAAGGGCTATGGAAAAGTGTCTTTGTTTGTTGGATTTAGTAGAGAAATGAAAAAGTTATGAAGCTGAAGGTGATGGAGGAAATGATGGAGATGAGAGGAAATGAAAGTGGAGTGTTATTTACAATAAAGAAAATGAAACCTGATGATAATGGGAAGAGAGAGTGGCAGCCAAGAGGGATAAAAAGAAAGGGTGGAGTGGTTGGATTAGGTTTAGGGGTATTTTAGCATTTAGACAAAAAAGGTGGGGGTAGTTTAGATAAAAAAACATACTAATTATGGGTAGTTTAGTAAAAACAATGGTCAAAATATGATTAACTTGGTCTAATAAAGAGTAATTTGAATTAATCATCATTAAAGATATATTTAGTCATAATAAAGTAGCTTTTATTTTTAAACATGTAGCCACTACAAAACAAAAGTAGAGGGTAGTGATATCATCATATCTCCTCTTTGTCTTTAAGAATGAGATTAAGTTTCCTTCATCATTCTTGGTCCTCAATTAACTGAAAATAATTATTTTGACTCCATATTAATTAATAAAACTAAATTATCATTAATTAGAGTCTAATATTGCCTATATTCCCTTAATTACTTTAATTAAGCTAAGCACTGACTAGGGATAAAATAGTAATTTTACACAAAAACTATCCAGGACTTACCCAAACATCATTTATCCCTCAAATCATCATGTCCAACTCTTGGGTGATGATCGGGTTCAATCATCAGCGTGAAATTACCTTATGGGCACTTTGGTAATTTTGCGCATAGAAAAATTAAGATTTGCAAATTTTGTACTGATTGCCATCTAAAACATATATAGTCCCTTTCAAATATTAAACTAACCCATTGAGAATGGCTGGGACCGACCGTCTTGGATTCTCATACAAAAATGACCTCAGGGGCATTTTGATCATTTTACACAGAAGGGAAAATCAAGGCATTACACAAATAATTCAGAAGGCTTTTATCTATGGTTTCTTTAACAACAATCAAGCTTATTTATAGACATCTAGCAATTAAACTTTAAGTTCATAAACATAGTTTAAACATATCTCAAAGAGTTCATATTAGCAAGAATAGTCAAACAATCACCAAGCTTAAGACATAGATTTTTCCTACCTTCTTCTAATCTTTTTGTTGATTTTCTCTCTATCCTTTCCTTCCTTAATTAGAGTCTCAAACTCACTTTCCAGCCCCTATATATGCTATGGGCTGAATAGATTTGAAAAGGGAAAAAAAGGTTTTGGTTTAAGTTTAATGTAGAGGAAGTGTTGTTGAACTAGTTTAAGTATTGAAGAGTAGTCTTCAAGATTTTGGTAAGTTAGTGGTGTTTTGGAATTGAAAATGGAGATGGTGAAAGTAAGAAAGAAAATGACATGAATTGCTTCCAGCAAGAAAAGGAGAAAATGATTTTTCTTCTAATTATTTTGGTTTATATAATAGAGTATTACTTAAAGAAAAAGTAATAAGTGGATAACTACAAATGTTTCCAAATCAATGTCTTGTATCTATGTTAGAAATGTCTACATTTATTTGATTGTTCTATGTTAAAATTATTTGAGGTTTGATAATATCCTTTAATTGGATAAATTTTAGTGCCTTGGTGCACCAGTTATTACCTTTTGGTACTTAATAATAAGTAAATAATTTTATTAGGTTAAAAAATATACATTTAACTTTATCTTTATTTGTATCTATGTCCTTATACTATTGTAGGCTCTCATCCTACATCCTGGTTAAAATATTATTATTTTGAATTTTTCTTGATATTTAATTAATTTTCTTTTTCTTTTTTATTATGAAACCCTCAGACTATTATGATCATCCTGTTGAAAATTTAAAACCCTTATAGTTAGTTCACATTTAATCATCTTATCCTAAATAATATTATCAAAAAATGAGTCTTTACATATTAACCCCTAGAAAAATTTACCCTCAAAATTTAGTACCTTTAAAAACCTGAAGGTAATCATTTTGCATACTTGACTCTAACTTTCACGTATATCAATTTGATCTTTCACTACCCCATGCCATTTTTTAAGAGAAAGGGATTTTCCTCGAAATTGCTTCACTCTCCTATCTATTATTTGTGTTGGTGGTAACTCGAAAGTCATGTCATCCATTAATTTTAGTGATTCAGGTTCCAATATAAGATTAGAATTAAGGTTGTATTTCCAAAGTTGTGACATATGGAATCTGTCATGAAGATTTAACAAGTGTAAAGGTAAGGTTATTCGATATGTTATTGAACTCACTCGAGCTAGGATCTGGAATGGACCTATGAAGTAAGGGTTTAGTTTCTTGACTTTAACGACTCTACCTATCCTAGTCGAAAGGGTAACTTTCAAAAATACGTTGATTTCCTACTTGGAATTCTAATGGTCCTCTCCACTTGTTGGCATAGCTTTTTTATTGACTTTGATTAGCCAAAATCTTACTACTAGATGATGTTTGGTCACAAAAGACTAGTTTCACTTGATTTGTACTAACATAGAGGTGATTAATTTTAACTTTATTAATGAGAATTTCAATATTTTGACAGACTTAGTGATAATGAGGATGACCTAATGGATGAGTAGATTGCAAATAATAACTTTATAAACCCATAGGTGAACAGTTGTGTTAGCTCCAGAACCCTATCAACATGCAATTATTTGTTTTGAATCATAACAAAGCCAATTTAAAGAAAATGCTTTGAAGAACGACTGACGTTTTTCTTGAGTTCTTATAAGATTATAACAGGTTTTTATCATTTAACAAGAGCAGGGCTTACTCAAATGAGAATATATTTCACTATGCATGTATAAACATGTTTATCTCATGTTACGAGATTTCTATTGAAATAGAAGTGAAATTATATCCTTATCCAAGCATTTGGTAGTTAATGATCAGAATAAGTTTTCAACGCTCGAAGAAACCAAGTCCTGAGACTTCATAAAGTAGCACTGGACATCAGAAAGTAAGCTTACATGAAGATATCAAGCATTCTCTTAAGCCCAGATGTTACACTATCTTCGATAAGCATAATCGCAAATCAATCATCATCAAGAAGCTTGGATTGAAGATCATAAAGTGAAGATTTCATCAAGGAACTGATTGCGCACATCAGAAAGCTCACTTCACTGTGGAGTACATAATGTTCTAGGAAAAAGAGGGAAATTTGAATTTTGAATTCCAAATTTTCAAGTCAAACCCAATTTCAAATTGGTACGTCATCTCTTCTGCCTAATTGATCAACCACCTGAGCTTCTAGAAGGAGGAGTTCAAAAACCATGATCAGAAAGTGAAAAAGTGATTTCTGAGGAGCATCAGAAACCTTAACTATACAATGGCTCTTACAACTAATGTGATAGACTGTCAACCTACTCTTCTAGACTGACTTTCCAAGACATAAACGAATGATCTGCACATGTCACTTAGAGATCTGATCAAGGGCAATGATCATAAAGGAAGGCCACTATAAATGGAGATGTTATGCTTAAAAGCTGATAAAAGATTTGACTTTTAAAAGAAAAGAAACTTTGCAAAAATCTCTTCCCACTTCATGGTAGATTCAATATATCATACAATTAGTTTTTATCCTTGAAGTATAAGAAAATCTTCCTTCTAAGTTCTTAATTAGATTTATGCTCTTCATAGGAAATAAGTAATAGAAGGAAGTCATTCAAGTTTTCCAAAGGACCTTTCATCGCATGACCGTTGCAGTGCACATTGACCGTTGCAGTGGTCAGCAGTGAGCTATGCTGTTGAACGTCACTTTTTCAGGCACTGTTGACCACTGCAGCAGTTAAAGACTGCTGCAGCGGTGGACAGAATTGAAATTGGCCTCATCATTAGAAATAGAAGTTGTAGCCCTTTGAATAAGCTTTCCAAGGTCACTAAAATCACCTAAATCGAACATCTGTAGCTCTAGATATTGTGAAAATACTAACTAGAGGTCAAGCTAAACCCCTTGCAGGTACACAAAGAAACTAAGATACGAGCTATATGAAGGCAAGATAACTGCTAAGCATTGTAAACGAAAAGACTTACATCTCCACTTCCATTGCGTCACTCTAATTTTGACCATCGTGCAACTTCTATGCCGGTACCTCAAAGTAGTCAACGGACGTCACCATCGACCTTGTTTGAAGACAAAGATGGAAAAAGAAGAGAAGGAAGTGAGAAACTTACAAAAAAATCTCAGTAAGGAAATCCGTCTACACATACGTCATCATCATCGTCCCCAGGCACCTCGGGTTTCATTATGAAAGTAGTGGATATAAATAAGGTTCATTTATTAGGTTATAAATACCATTAGCTGAGACCCGTGTCTTTTAACATGCATCTTAATGATATGAATGCAGCATCCTAAGTCATGAATGCATGTCGATACCTTATGCAACATTCCAAGTGCATATCGACATAAAATAGAAGCATGAGGAACATATCCACCATGCATGCACTCTTTTCTTTCTTAGGTGCCTTAGAAATCAAATTATGCAATTGAATGACAAGTAAAGGAATGCACAATGAATGATATGTCCTTTGGCATGCATGCAAGAGAACCCATGATAGTGTCCATTTTCATGATCGAATTCTCAAGTTCCTTTCTTATTATCCACCCTCTTACATATGCAACGAAAACCAACCATTTCATCGTCCCCTGTAACATCCTAATTTTTAACCCAATACTCTAGAACATAATTAGGTTAATCATTAGTCTATTACGTCATAGCTTTCTTACTACTTTAAAATACTTAGCGGAAATACTGGCAAATTTTTTTTTTGAATTATAAAAGCAAAGTGAGAGTAGCGCGACACGTTAACTAGTAATGCACAAACGGTAATATAGAAAACATCGCATAGCAACATCACATAAGCAAGTAAGAGCACATCATAATAACATTGAACTGCATAATTATATATATATATATGATATGCTCACTCACAAAGAGCGAGACTTAGTTTGGTACAACTAGAATGAAAATACATGGAAACGAAAGTACAACAAAGGTGATAAAAGAAACTCTCCTAACTCTAGTGCGCCTACAAATGAATAGCCCTAAAGACAAAAGAAGGCTATCCTAGTCTAGTCAAGCTCGAGCACCAGAATCGCGACGGTCGTCTCCTACTGCGGGCCTCTCTGGAAAGGAGGGATGTACCCAATCCACTGGGCGATCTTGACCGGGGTGGCAATGCGCTGCATCTGTCGGACGTGAGCTCCACTGCGGGGAGTCATCCTCACCCGTCCTCCACGTACTGGCTGAGAGACGGAAGCCTCGCTACCCTCCCCAACGTCCATCGGCACAGTGGGGGAGGATCCCTCGGATGGTACCTGAGTGGCAGAGTCCTCCAAAAGGTCCGTCTCGGAGAAGGATGAGGGCGAGCGGGGTACATACTGTGGGTAGTCTCGGATGGCAGAGGCCGTCGGTGGGGTGCGGCGGATCCGCTCCTCTCGGGGATGTGCTGTAACATCCTAATTTTTAACCCAATACTCTAGAACATATTTAGGTTAATCATTAGTCTGTTACTTCATAGTTCTCATTTAACTTTGAATTACTTAACGGAAAATACGGGTAATTTTTTTTTTTTTTTTTTTGAAATAAAAGTGATAGCCGCGTGATGCGATCAGCGGTACACCATGTAAAGTGAAACAATTATCTCACAACATCATAACATGAGGCACAACATGAACATCACTGAATATCATCTCATATATATATAACTTGCCCACTTATAAGTGTGGGTCTTAATTTAGTACAAGGGAAATGCATAAAAGAAAGTACAACATAAGCATAAACATAATCTACTCCCCTACCCGAGTGCATCTAATGGGAAACCTTTAAACAAAAGAAGGTTTTATCCCCATCTAAGTGGTGTGTGCTCTAACTCGGGCCATCCACGGCCTCCTACTGGCGACTATCTCGTGATCGAGGCAGATATCCGGGAAACTGGGCGAGCTCCTCGGGCGTGAAGAGGCGGAGCGGGGATCGAGTGTGAGCCCCGGGGTATGGCCGCATCTCCGGTCGTCGTGCATGCCTCGGCTGAGTCACGGTGGGCTCGCTATCCTCTCCAAAGTCCATAGGTATGGAGGGGGAAGATCCCTCGGAGGGTGCCTGGGTTGCCGAATCCTCGGAAGGATCCGTCTCCGAAAAGGATGACGGGCAGCCCGGCACATCTTTGGGGTAGTCTCGAGTGGCGGACGTGGAAGGTGCGGTACGGCGAAGCCTCTCCTCTAGGGCGTCTTGGCGCTCGAACACCAGGTCATCGCCAAAAGGTGAGACGGGGGAGAAACGATGGGAATGTACAGGGGGAGTGAAGGGTCGACCCATAAACATGAATACTCTAACCGTGCATCGACCCACAAAATGGAATGACCCGTGGTCCGGGTCATGGTGCACCTCCCATGTCGGCGTGTCCACGAACACTACGGACGTCGCCATCTGAAGACGTGACGGAAAGAAAGAGATAGAGGGAGTGAGAATCTTGCTAAAGAATCTCAGTAGGGCCTCCTACTACCTAGGTGTCATCATCTACGTCCTCAGGAACCTTGGGTTTATTTATACAAAATGACTGAGCATGTATTAGGTTCATTTAAACTTTAAAATATATTTTAGCCAAGGTCCATTCATTTTAGGATGATCTTAATGTCATGGATGCAACATAATAGAAAATGTATGCATGGCACTACCTAATGCACATACATAAAACATAACATCAAGCATCATCATTCTTGGTGGCATAAAGTGGCAATAGTAACATTCATATAGGACAAAACTTAGTGACATAATCATAATCATGAAACTTCTCTTCCTCATGGGCCACCCTAAAAGACAATCGAACTGCGGGTGCTCGGCCGAACCGGTGTCACCCAGAACGTGTCATACATCTAGGTTATGAGCTCATACCTTAACTAGTCGTCACTAGTTCTTACTTACCACTTAACGATAAGCGTATCATAAATCATAAATCCCGACTATCCGAAGTACGGGTTAGGGGGCAAACCTCTTAGGGGTGCTTGGCCGAACCGGTGTCACCTAAGAGTATAAAATGGTACCGATGTCACATGAGTTCTATGGAGGTGCTCGGCCAAACCGGTGTCATCCTAGAACCCATCTTAGTACCTTAATTTTCAAAATCTCTTTAAGTCCCCAAATTTGTCGAAAATTCGGCGGCACAACGGTCATTACACCGAATTTCCTTCCAAATTTGCTTTATGCCACATAAACATATAACCTCATAAATTCCTCATATGAATAACATAATCATCATTTGCATACTTTATGCATCATCATAAAACATCCAAACGCTTACCCTTACGGTAGCTTATGCTTTGACCCTTACGGGTCTTAATCTTGAGATATAGTTCTCTACATTCGTCGTTCATATTTTAAGCACCTAAGGCTCATAATTAAACATCATTCATAATCCTCTCATTTTACTTTTAAATCTGAATAGCATAGGGTGGAAATCCTAACATGTGAATACGGGGTTCTAGAACTTACGTTTTAGACCCTTTCTTGGTTCAGTTTTCGCCGAAGGCGCTATATATTAAATCTAAATCAATTATGAGGCATTCCTATGCTTAAGGACTAATTATTAATCATGTTTACCATGTTGTAAGGGTGCTGGACAGAATCCAGAAAATTAAATGTTCTAAGAGTTCTACATTTGTATTTTTACGGTTTTCTAGTTACTAGTTTCCCCATAGGTGCTAGAATTCAATTCTAACTCAAATGATACCAAGTTTTTCATGTCTAAACAATCTAAATCTGATTATGTACCCATTAAAACAGTTTGGAAAAGTTCCATAAACAAATGGGTCAAAACTATGTTAAATTCTACCTTTACGGTATTTCTAGTTAGGTAGTTTCTTACCTATCATGCATAGGATCGCTTCTACATCATCATATGATATTTTCACACATTCCAACACATCAAAACATCATCATACAGCATCACATTCATCACATCAGAACCGAAAACATTTAACTTAAATGAGAGAGTTAAATTAACATTTCTAGGTACATAAGTTAACTAGTTTCTCTTGGAATCGATCTAGAACTTCTAAAACTCTTTGCAAAACATTTTAATTCATCAAGAGGCTAAGTGAAGCCTTAGGTCACTGACCAAAACATATTCCATCCCCTAAAAGATAATAAAATCACAACTTGTGATGACATAACCTTATAAAGATTTGTAAAGCTTTAAGGAAAACTTAAAACATAGACTATCGGTCCTAGTAGCTAGATGAAAACTCATTGCAAGTCCATCATCACTACTTGGCCGAAATTATGCATTGAAAGAATGGTTTCACATTAAACTTTAACTTGGAATGAAATGGGCAAGTCTTTGAGCTCTAGGTTCTTAAGTTTCGACATAAACTAAACGTGCTCATGCTTTTCATTTTGAATCTTGCTTACAAAGTAAAGTGATGACTTAAATTTAAATATGCAAGGCATAAACTTAAACGCAAGCTTGAAAGTAAATATGCGAGGCATAAATTTAGACCTGCAAGCTTGTAGGTAAATATGCATGGTTCAATTCTTTATTTTAGTGCTCTTGGCCCAACAACAATCGACTTTAAGGCCGAAATAGATAGGCATTCGAGAAATTAATTAGGTGATAATGCAAGTTCAATTCTTTATTTTAGTGCTCTAGGCCCAACAACAATCGACTTTAAGGCCGAAATAGAAAGGCCTTGAGAATTAAATTAAGTGATGATACAAGTTCCATTTTAATCTTTATGTTCTTAAGTGATAGCTAGAAAGTAAAGATGCATAGCAAGAATGTAAATATGGATGTAAGCATAAAATAAATTATGCAAGTTCATTTTATCCTTCTAGAGCTCTTAACAAGACTTTAAAGGAATTTAAACCATAACCCAAACTCATCCAAACAAGGTAAAGTCAAGCTTAGAGTTCTTTAAAACTTAACATAATATTTTTAGGAAATCAAACCATGAAGCTTAGAAAAATTTAAGGAAATGGCGAAATCTTCAAGAAGAAAAAGGAACATTTTAAAACTCTAGAGTTCATGATCTTGATGATATATTAACACCAACATCATGAGTCCTCATCATTGAGTTCATAGAGCCATTTTAAAACATCATTAAAGCTAAAGTTCTCAAGAGTTCAAGGAAGGAAAAACTAGAAACATTTTTGCTCAAGAACAAAGATCAAGCTCTAGAGTTTGTTTCAAGTGATGAACATCATCATGAAACTCTCATCATCAAGCTCTCATTCCTTTGTTCTCTAAGGCCTATGGCCGAAAATGAAAAGGAAAAAGGAGTGGAAATGAAGTTCTAAAGAGAAGCAAGAGAAACTATGAACATCAAGCTTGAAACAAGAACTTTAAAGAAAAGAATACATGAAAGAAAATCCCTACTTGGTGTGATGAACTTGAAGATGGAAGAAGAAGATGAAGATGATGAAGAACTTTGAAGAGCTTGAAGAACTTGAAGAACACTAGAACTTTGAGAGAAAAGAAAAGCTTTGAGTGTTTCCTAAACTTAGCAAATGATCTAAAAGTGGTGCAAGCTCCTCAAGGCATTCTATTTATAGAGAAATGAAACAAATGGAGGGAGCTCATGGGTGAAGAGGTTTCGGCCATGAGGGTGCAGATTGGAGGCTTTCCATGAGTTCCATGAGGTGAGATAATGTGTTCTTGAGGTATGGTTCAAAGCATGGTGAGGTATGGCTCAAGGTATGGCTCAAGCATGGTTCTTTGAGTGAGAAAACAATTTAATATGTGTGGTAATTGGAGAGAGATGGCCGAATATGCATCAGCCCATGGGGGAGGTTTCTTTGCATTTTAATTGTGGTTTAGAGTTGTGTTTAGGTGTATCTTTGATTATGCTTAAGATTAGGAATTTGTAAGAAAGTGTTTAGGTAAGGTAAATGGGTAATTAAGGTGGTCTAGACATAATTAAGGAGTGGTCTTGCACCATTAGTGAGTTAAATCCTCAATTTAGAGTCTAAACAACTCTAGACACATTTCCTTGATTTAAGGAATTGGAAAGAGAAAACACTATTCAAGATTCCAAGACTAGGAGTCTTGAGTTCTAAAAAAGGATTTAATGTTTAATCTAAGCAATTTTAGGTTCTAATTAACTTTAATAAATTATTTTGACTCTAGATTAATTAGGGAAATAAATTAATCTTCGTTTAGAGCCTAATATTGCTTAGGTTTGCTTAATTACGTCATTAAGCTCAAAAACACTATTCTAGGGGCAAAACCGTAATTTTGCACTAAAACTGCCCGGGACCACCGGGACTTGAACAGAGACCTCTAGACACATGAAAACATGTTTTTAAACCTCTGGGGAAAGTTCCGGGCTCAAACGGCACCTTTACCCCCGTAAAAACGCTATAGGGGTATTTTGGTCATTTTGACCCGAAACTGCGGAAAACGAAATTTTCGCTTCCGAAAGCATTCAAAGGCCATTCCCTTCAAACATTGAGTTGACCCTTCGAGGATGATTGAGTTGGTTACCCTCGAGTTCGGTCGAAATGACCTCAGGGCATTTTGGTCATTTCCTCGGACGTAAAAATCGGGGTGTTACATTACTCCTCCTTAAAAAGAATTTCGCCCTCGAAATTCGTTACCTTGGAAAAGCTCGGGATACTTGTCTCGCATTTCTGTCTCTAGCTCCCATGTGAATTCTTCAGACTTGTCGCGTCCCCATGCTACTTTTACCAAAGGAATGACTTGTTCCTCGGTATGACTCATGGTCCACGATTCTCGTAGGGGAAGATTGAAAGTTAGGTCGTCCTTAACTGAACATGCTCTGGCTCTAAAACGTGGCTAGGGTCGGACTTATACTTCCTTAACTGAGAGACGTGAAAGACGTCATGAAGATTTGAAAGATTAGGGGGTAAGGCTATCTTGTAGGCAACGGTTCCTATCCTTTGGAGAATTTGGAAAGGACCAAGGAATCGGGGGCTCAACTTTTTGACTTTCATGGCTCTCCCTATGCCTGTAGTGGGGGTAATCCTAAGGAACACATGTTCTCCCTCTTCGAACTCCAAGGGCTTGGGCCGCTTGTCCGCATAGCTCTTTTGTCTACTTTGAGCAGTGAGCATCCTATCCCGGATCCTCTTGATTTGTTCCGTCGTTTCCCTCACTACATCGGGTCCTATTATGGTTTGTTCTCCGGACTCATACCAACATAAAGGTGATTGGCACTTCCTCCCATACAATGCCTCATACGGTGCCATACCGATGCTCGCGTGATAACTGTTGTTATACGCAAACTCGATCAAAGGCAAGTACTTATCCTAACTTCCCCTTTGGTCTAGCACACAGGCTCTTAGCATATCCTCTAGGGTTTGGATCGTCCTTTTGGATTGTCCGTCTGTTTGTGGGTGGTAAGCAGTGCTTAAGCATAGCTTTGAACCAAACGCCTTTTGAAAGGCTCCCAAAAGCGACGTAAACCGCGGATCTCTATCCGAGATTATCGTCGACGGTACTCCATGCAATCTTACGATCTCTTGGATGTATAACTGAGCCAATTTATCTAAAGAGTATGTCACTCTAATAGGTAGAAAGTGTGCCGACTTGGTTAGTCGATCCACTACCACCCAAATAGCATCATGGCCAGCTTGGGTTTTAGGCAATCCCGTCACGAAATCCATAGATATGCATTCCCACTTCCACTCGGGGATTGACAGGGGTTGCAACAAACCTGAAGGTTTTTGGTGCTCGATTTTCACTTTCTGACATACCAAGCACTTACTAACCCAGGCGACTACATCCTTCTTCATTTCGGGCCACCAAAACATCTTCTTCAAGTCTTGGTACATCTTGGTAACACCGGGATGAATGGTGAAATAGCTTTTGTGAGCCTCCTCCAAGATCTTCTCTCGGAGGTCACCATCTTGGGGTACGCAGATCCTTCCCTCAAATCTCCATATCCAATCCTAGCCTCTTTCGAAACCTTTCAACTTTCCCGCCTTAACAGCATCTATGATCTCTTCGAACTCCTCATTCCCTCGTTGTGCTAACATGATCCTTTGCTTAAATCCACTTGTTACACTAAGATAGCACATCTTTATCCCTCTATCGGTTCTTTGATATCCCTAGATTCATATCCCTAAACTTCTCTATCAACTCAACTTCTTTGATCATCATGTGGGACAGGTGTAACGACTTTCGGCTCAAGGCGTCGGTGACTACATTAGCCTTGCCGGGGTGGTAACTTAAACCGAAATCGTAGTCTTTGAGGAATTCCATCCACCTTCTTTGCCTCATGTTTAACTCCTTTTGATCAAAGAGGTACTTGAGACTCTTATGATCGGAGAAAACTTCAAACCTTACACCATACAGATGGTGTCTCCACATCTTTAAGGCAAACACTACGGCTAATTCTAGGTCATGGGTGGGGTAGTTAGCCTCGTGAGGCTTGAGTTGTCGTGATGCATAGGCTACCACTTGCCTATTTTGCATCAACACACACCCTAGTCCTTTGCCCGAAGCATCACAATCTACCTCGAAGGGTACATTGGGGCTAGGTAAGACTAAGACTGGGGTCGTGGTTAACCTTTCCTTAAGCTCTTGAAAACTCTTCTCACATTCGGGGCTCCACTCGAACGGGGCATTCTTCCTAGTGAGCTTGGTCAAGGGTAGGGGTAACTGGGAAAATCCTTTGATAAACCTACGGTAGTAGCCTGCTAAGCCCAAAAAGCTCCGTATTTCCGTTACGGTGGTCGGTCTATCCCAATTCATTATGGCTTCTACCTTACTAGGATCAACGGATATGCCTCCTTTTGACACAACGTGCCCTAAAAACTTGACCTCCTCCAACCAAAATTCACACTTAGAGAGTTTTGCATACAGCTTTTTCTCCTTCAAAATCTCCAAAACTATCCTCAAATAACGCTCATGCTCCTCGTGGGTCTTCGAATAGATGAGTATATCATCTATGAAAACGACCACGAACTGATCTAAATAGGGTCTAAAGATCCTATTCATGTAATCCATAAATACTACAGGAGCATTTGTCAACCCAAAAGATATCACCGCGAAGTCAAAGTGTCCATACCGAGTTCTAAAGGCGGTCTTTGGTATATCTTGATCTCTCACTCTAATTTGGTGGTATCCTGACCTTAGGTCGATCTTGGAAAACACTACCGCTCCTCTCAATTGGTCCATGAGATCATCAATCCTAGGCAAAGGGTATTTGTTTTTCACTGTCACACGATTTAATTGCCTATAATCCATGCACAACCTCATACTCCCGTCCTTCTTTTTCACAAACAAGACCGGGGCTCCCCATGGTGAAGCACTAGGTCTTATAAAGCTTTTCTCTAAAAGTTCCTCAAGTTGGGTTTTAAGCTCGGCTAGTTCTAGGGGTGACATTCTATAGGGGGCAATGGAGATTGGTCCCGCTCCAGGAACCAACTCAATGGAGAACTCCACTTCTCGCTCGGGAGGGAACTCGGGTATATCTTCCGGAAACACCTCGGGATAGTCTCTCACTACTGGTATATTCTCTAAATTCTGCTCAAAGTGTACTTCGCTAGCGGCTAGGAGAACATATCCCTTAGTCTTTTTCCCACTACAGTGGACCTCTACGGTATTGAGATAAAGTCTCAAAGGTTGGCTTATTTCACTAGGGGGAGAAGGAAAGACAACTGTTTTGGTGTCACAGTCTAACAATACACGGTTGGCGTGAAGCCAATCCATGCCAAGAACTACTCCTATACCTTTCATGGGTAAACAAATTAAATCCACAACATATGATCTATTTTCTGTGGTGAGGTGACAATTTAGGCAACAATAACAAGTATTCACAGGATGATTTGTGGGGGTAGAGACAATAAGATCAAAAGGAAGTTCAGAAGTTTTCAAATTTAGAGCCTCGACACTAACATAAGAAATAAAAGAATGTGTTGCACCAGAGTCATAAAGTACAGTTAAGGTCCTACCATCTATTTCGCACTTACCTTCTATGAGACCGTTGGATGTGTCCGCTTCGTCTACATTGAGGGTGAAGACCCTCCCTTGGTGTTGCGGCCTAGGGTTCTGATTTGCTGGCCCTCCGTTGTTGCACCTATTGGCGTAGTGGCCGGGCTTCCCACACTTGAAGCACACGTTTTGTCCAGCTAGGCAGGGACGGTTGCCATGATCTTTCCCGCACTGGGGGCATAGTATTGCCGGTGTAGGTCTAGCAAAGGTGGCCGGGGCTCCTTGGGGCGTCTTGTTCTTAGTCCCACTTGACCCTCCTTGGTTGTTTCGGGGGCCGCCCGACCCTCCTTGTCGGTTGTTGTAGTTGTTGTTGCGGTTGTTGTTGTTGTTCTGGAATTGTGGTCGGTATGGTTGCTTGGGTTGTTGGTGGAAGGGGGTTCTTTGTTGTTGTTATGGTCTGAACTGGTTGGTTTGGTAGGGATTATAGTGATTTCGGGATTGGTTTGGATATTGGGGCTTGAATTTTGGGGCTTGAGGTGCTAGCCCTTGTTAATCTTGCCTTGCAGGATTGATTTTCTTCTGTCCCTCTTCCATGGTCCGGCACTTGTTGACTAGGGTTGGGAAGTCCCTAATCTCCATGTGTGCCACAAAGATAGTTGAGCTCTGCCGTTAGTCCGGCCTCATATTTGACGCACTTCCATACCTCATCGGGGTTTCCTTGAAACACCCTAGAGAACTTGATCAGCTCCTCGAATTTCGCCGTGTCTTTGGGCGTGATGAGACCCTCCTTGGGTCAGTTGCATGAACTCAATGTCCTTTGCATTCCTCACCGATTCCGGAAAGTACTTCTCATAGAAGTAAGTCTTGAACAGCTCCCAGTTGACAGCAGTACCAGAAGCTTCTAACAGTCTTCGGGTGCCGGTCCACCAAAACTCGGCATCCGATTCCATCATATAGGCCGCAAAGGTGACCTTCTGCTCCTCCGAGCAAGCCACCACAGAGTGTATCTTTTCCATGTTTTTGACCCACTCATCAGCTTGGTCGGGGTCCATGGCACCTCGGAAGGTTGGCGGGTTCGCCTTGCGAAACTCACCAAACCTCGCTTGCTCGACCATCTCAGCAGTAGGGGGAGCACGTCCGGTGTTCCCTTGTTGGTTCATCCTCTCGAACATTCGTTCCATGGCCCTAGCCATGTCACGAACAACAGCAGCGACAGAATAGCATCGTTTTGGTCCCCCTCGGTCGGGGTCCTAGGTTGTCTCCTTGGTGCCATTGGTTTCTAAACACACGAGACAATAAACGCTGAGGTGATCAGGCTCAATATTCCATGTAAAATGAGCTAGTTACCATGGCACACGCAAGTAGACAAGGGTCATGCACTTCTATCCTATAGCTTATCTCTAACTAAGCACTACGCATGACATAGTTATCGTACTACGCTTTAGAAAGCATAGTCAGTCCAATCCTCAGGCTCCATGAGAATCGAACTGCTCTGATACCATAATGTAACATCCTAATTTTTAACCCAATACTCTAGAACATATTTAGGTTAATCATTAGTCTGTTACTTCATAGTTCTCATTTAACTTTGAATTACTTAGCGAAAAATACGGGTATTTTTTTTTTTTTTTTTTTTGAAATAAAAGTGAGAGCCGCGTGATGCGATAAGCGGTACACCATGTAAAGTGAAACAATTATCTCACAACATCATAACATGAGGCACAACATGAACATCACTGAATATCATCTCATATATATATAACTTGCCCAGTTATAAGTGTGGGTCTTAATTTAGTACAAGGGAAATGCATAAAAGAAAGTACAACATAAGCATAAACATAATCTACTCCCCTACCCGAGTGCATCTAATCGGAAACCTTTAAACAAAAGAAGGTTTTATCCCCATCTAAGTAGTGTGTGCTCTAACTCGGGCCATCCACGGCCTCCTACTGGCGACTATCTCGTGATCGAGGCAGATATCCGGGAAACTGGGCGAGCTCCTCAGGCGTGAACAGGCGGAGCGGGGATCGAGTGTGAGCCCCGGGGTATGGCCGCATCTCCGCTCGTCGTGCACGCCTCGGCTGAGTCACAGTGGGCTCGCTATCCTCTCCAAAGTCCATAGGTATGGAGGGGGAAGATCCCTCGGAGGATGCCTGGGTTGCCGAATCCTCGGAAGGATCCGTCTCCGAAAAGGATGACGGGCAACGGGGCACATACTGGGGGTAGTCTCGAGCGGCGGACGTGGATGATGGGGTACGGCAAAGCCTCTCCTCTAGGGGACGTGCGCGCTCGAACACCAGGTCATCGCCAAAAGGTGAGACGGGGGAGAAACGATGGGAATGTACAGGGGGAGTGAAGGGTCGACCCATAAACATGAATACTCTAACCGTGCATCGACCCACAAAATGGAATGACCCGTGGTCCGGGTCATGGTGCACCTCCCATGTCGGCGTGTCCATGAACACTACGAACGTCGCCATCTGAAGACGTGACGGAAAGAAAGAGATAGAGGGAGTGAGAATCTTGCTAAAGAATCTCAGTAGGGCCTCCTACTACCTAGGTGTCATCATCTACGTCCTCAGGAACCTTGGGTTTATTTATACAAAATGACTGAGCATGTATTAGGTTCATTTAAACTTTAAAATATATTTTAGCCAAGGTCCATTCATTTTAGGATGATCTTAATGTCATGGATGCAACATAATAGAAAATGTATGCATGGCACTACCTAATGCACATACATAAAACATAACATCAAGCATCATCATTCTTGGTGGCATAAAGTGGCAATAGTAACATTCATATAGGACAAAACTTAGTGACATAATCATAATCATGAAACTTCTCTTCCTCATGGGCCACCCTAAAAGACAATCGAACTGGGGGTGCTCGGCCGAACGGTGTCACCGTAACGTGTCATACATCTAGGTTATGAGCTCATACCTTAACTAGTCGTCACTAGTTCTTACTTACCACTTAACGATAAGCGTATCATAAATCATAAATCCCGACTATCTGAGTACGGGTTAGGGGGCAAACCTCTTAGGGGTGCTTGGCCGAACCGGTGTCACCTAAGAGTATAAAATGGTACCGATGTCACATGAGTTCTATGGAGGTGCTCGGCCAAACCGGTGTCATCCTAGAACCCATCTTAGTACCTTAATTTTCAAAATCTCTTTAAGTCCCTAAATTTGTCGGAAATTCGGCAGCACAACGGTCATTACACCGAATTTCCTTCCAAATTTGCTTTATGCCACATAAACATATAACCTCATAAATTCCTCATATGAATAACATAATCATCATTTGCATACTTCATGCATCATCATAAAACATCCAAACGCTTACCCTTACGGTAGCTTATGCTTTGACCCTTACGGGTCTTAATCTTGAGATATAGTTCTCTACATTCGTCGTTCATATTTTAAGCACCTAAGGCTCATAATTAAACATCATTCATAATCCTCTCATTTTACTTTTAAATCTGAATAGCATAGGGTGGAAATCCTAACATGTGAATACGGGGTTCTAGAACTTACGTTTTAGACCCTTTCTTGGTTCAGCTTTACTTGAAGGCTATATATTAAATCTAAATCAATTATGAGGCATTCCTATGCTTAAGGACTAATTATTAATCATGTTTACCATGTTGTAAGGGTGCTGGACAGAATCCAGAAAATTAAATGTTCTAAGAGTTCTACATTTGTATTTTTACGGTTTTCTAGTTACTAGTTTCCCCATAGGTGCTAGAATTCAATTCTAACTCAAATGATACCAAGTTTTTCATGTCTAAACAATCTAAATCTGATTATGTACCCATTAAAACAGTTTGGAAAAGTTCCATAAACAAATGGGTCAAAACTATGTTAAATTCTACCTTTACGGTATTTCTAGTTAGGTAGTTTCTTACCTATCATGCATAGGATCGCTTCTACATCATCATATGATATTTTCACACATTCCAACACATCAAAACATCATCATACAGCATCACATTCATCACATCAGAACCGAAAACATTTAACTTAAATGAGAGAGTTAAATTAACATTTCTAGGTACATAAGTTAACTAGTTTCTCTTGGAATCGATCTAGAACTTCTAAAACTCTTTGCAAAACATTTTAATTCATCAAGAGGCTAAGTGAAGCCTTAGGTCACTGACCAAAACATATTCCATCCCCTAAAAGATAATAAAATCACAACTTGTGATGACATAACCTTATAAAGATTTGTAAAGCTTTAAGGAAAACTTAAAACATAGACTATCGGTCCTAGTAGCTAGATGAAAACTCATTGCAAGTCCATCATCACTACTTGGCCAAATTATGCATTGAAAGAATGGTTTCACATTAAACTTTAACTTGGAATGAAATGGGCAAGTCTTTGAGCTCTAGGTTCTTAAGTTTCGACATAAACTAAACGTGCTCATGCTTTTCATTTTGAATCTTGCTTACAAAGTAAAGTGATGACTTAAATTTAAATATGCAAGGCATAAACTTAAACGTGCAAGCTTGAAAGTAAATATGCGAGGCATAAATTTAGACGTGCAAGCTTGTAGGTAAATATGCATGGTTCAATTCTTTATTTTAGTGCTCTTGGCCCAACAACAATCGACTTTAAGGCCGAAATAGATAGGCATTCGAGAAATTAATTAGGTGATAATGCAAGTTCAATTCTTTATTTTAGTGCTCTAGGCCCAACAACAATCGACTTTAAGGCCGAAATAGAAAGGCTTCGAGAATTAAATTAAGTGATGATACAAGTTCCATTTTAATCTTTATGTTCTTAAGTGATAGCTAGAAAGTAAAGATGCATAGCAAGAATGTAAATATGGATGTAAGCATAAAATAAATTATGCAAGTTCATTTTATCCTTCTAGAGCTCTTAACAAGACTTTAAAGGAATTTAAACCATAACCCAAACTCATCCAAACAAGGTAAAGTCAAGCTTAGAGTTCTTTAAAACTTAACATAATATTTTTAGGAAATCAAACCATGAAGCTTAGAAAAATTTAAGGAAATGGCCGAAATCTTCAAGAAGAAAAAGGAACATTTTAAAACTCTAGAGTTCATGATCTTGATGATATATTAACACCAACATCATGAGTCCTCATCATTGAGTTCATAGAGCCATTTTAAAACATCATTAAAGCTAAAGTTCTCAAGAGTTCAAGGAAGGAAAAACTAGAAACATTTTTGCTCAAGAACAAAGATCAAGCTCTAGAGTTTGTTTCAAGTGATGAACATCATCATGAAACTCTCATCATCAAGCTCTCATTCCTTTGTTCTCTAAGGCCTATGGCCGAAAATGAAAAGGAAAAAGGAGTGGAAATGAAGTTCTAAAGAGAAGCAAGAGAAACTATGAACATCAAGCTTGAAACAAGAACTTTAAAGAAAAGAATACATGAAAGAAAATCCCTACTTGGTGTGATGAACTTGAAGATGGAAGAAGAAGATGAAGATGATGAAGAACTTTGAAGAGCTTGAAGAACTTGAAGAACACTAGAACTTTGAGAGAAAAGAAAAGCTTTGAGTGTTTCCTAAACTTAGCAAATGATCTAAAAGTGGTGCAAGCTCCTCAAGGCATTCTATTTATAGAGAAATGAAACAAATGGAGGGAGCTCATGGGTGAAGAGGTTTCGGCCATGAGGGTGCAGATTGGAGGCTTTCCATGAGTTCCATGAGGTGAGATAATGTGTTCTTGAGGTATGGTTCAAAGCATGGTGAGGTATGGCTCAAGGTATGGCTCAAGCATGGTTCTTTGAGTGAGAAAACAATTTAATATGTGTGGTAATTGGAGAGAGATGGCCGAATATGCATCAGCCCATGGGGGAGGTTTCTTTGCATTTTAATTGTGGTTTAGAGTTGTGTTTAGGTGTATCTTTGATTATGCTTAAGATTAGGAATTTGTAAGAAAGTGTTTAGGTAAGGTAAATGGGTAATTAAGGTGGTCTAGACATAATTAAGGAGTGGTCTTGCACCATTAGTGAGTTAAATCCTCAATTTAGAGTCTAAACAACTCTAGACACATTTCCTTGATTTAAGGAATTGGAAAGAGAAAACACTATTCAAGATTCCAAGACTAGGAGTCTTGAGTTCTAAAAAGGATTTAATGTTTAATCTAAGCAATTTTAGGTTCTAATTAACTTTAATAAATTATTTTGACTCTAGATTAATTAGGGAAATAAATTAATCTTCGTTTAGAGCCTAATATTGCTTAGGTTTGCTTAATTACGTCATTAAGCTCAAAAACACTATTCTAGGGGCAAAACCGTAATTTTGCACTAAAACTGCCCGGGACCACCGGGACTTGAACAGAGACCTCTAGACACATGAAAACATGTTTTTAAACCTCTGGGGAAAGTTCCGGGCTCAAACGGCACCTTTACCCGCGTAAAAATGCTATAGGGGTATTTTGGTCATTTTGACCCGAAACTGCGGAAAACGAAATTTTCGCTTCCGAAAGCATTCAAAGGCCATTCAATCCCCTTCAAACATTGAGTTGACCCTTCGAGGATGACCGAGTTGGTTACCCTCGAGTTCGGGTCAGGAAACGACCTCAGGGGCATTTTGGTCATTTCCCTCGGACAGAAAAATCGGGGTGTTACACGTGCGCGCTCCAACACAAAGTCGTCACCGTAGGGTGAGACAGGAGAGAATCGGTGGCTATGTACGGGGTAATTAAAGGGCCGTCCAACAAACATAAACACTCGGACGACGCAGCAGCCCACAAAATGGTATGACCCGTGATCCTGATCATGATGTACCTCCCAAGTTGGGGTGTCCACAAAAATCACGAACGTCGCCATCTGAAGACGTGACGGAAAGAAAGAGATAGAGGGAGTGAGAATCTTGCTAAAGAATCTCAGTAGGGCCTCCTACTACCTAGGTGTCATCATCTACGTCCTCAGGAACCTTGGGTTTAGTTACACAAAATAAGTGAGCATGCATTAAGTCCATTTTTAGGTTCTAAAACATAATTTAGCTAAGGTCCGTTCATTTTAGCATGATTCTTAATGTCATGGATGCAAGCATGTTAAAGAATGTATGCATGGTTCTACTTAATCCAAGAATAATCATCATATATTTGGGAATATCATAATAGTAGTGGCATAAAGTGGCAAATAAATTCTCTTTGTGACATAATCATCATAACTTCCTCATAGGCCACCCTAAAAGACAAACGCTCTGGGGTGCTCTGCCGAACCGGTGTCACCCAGAACGTGTCACATCTCTAGGTTATGAGCTCATACCACAACTAGTCGTCAGTAGTTCTTACTTATCAATCTCGATAAGCGTAACATAATCATAAACATAATCCCGACTTATCCAGTACGGGCTAGGGGGCATTTCTTGCGGGTGCTCGGTCAATCAGGTGTCACCCAAGAATTAAATCTTGGTACCAATGTCACATGAGTTCTCTGGAGGTGCTCGGCCAAACTGGTGTCATCCGAGAACCCATCTTAGTACCTCATAAAAATTTCATAGGTTTTCAAAAACTTTCTAAATCCCGAATTTGTCGTAAATTGACAAAGATAATCAGAGCATGTCGAATTTCTTCCAAATTCTTCTTTATGCCACATAAGTCAATCAAACATGCATCCTTCATCATACTTTCATGCAATCACATAATCATCCTCATACTTTCACAAGCAACATTAAAAGTTTGTTATGCACTTGATCCTACGGTATTTTATGCTCTGACCCTTACGGGCCTTAAACTTGTGATGTAGTTAACCTATCATCTTCTATCAAACTTTTATGCACCTAAGGGTTCTCTCTTACCAAATCTTATCATTTATTTATGCTCTCTATTAAATCTGGACGATATCATTCCTTAGGGGCAGCGTTATAAACTTATGATTACGAGGTTCTAGAACTTGCGTTTTAGACCCTTTCTTGGTTCTGTCTTCGCCTAAGGCGCTATAAGTTAAACCTAAACCAATTATGAGTCATTCCTATATCAAGGAACTAATTATAAACCATGTTGTCTACATTATAAAGTTGCTGGATAGAATCTAAGAATTAAATGTTCTAAGTGTTCTAGAATTGCGGTTTTACGGTTTTCTAGTTACTAGTTTCTCTGTAGGTGCTAAAATTCATTCCTACTTCAAATGTAACCAAATTTTTCATAATTAATCAATCCTAATCTGATTATGTCCCCATTAAAACATTTTGGGCAGTGTCCATAACTAAATGGGATAAACTATGCTAAATCTTGACTTTATGATTTTCCTAGAAAGCTAGTTTCCTTCTTATCTTGCATAAAAATGTTCCTACTTTATCATACATAATTTTTACTCATTCAAACACATCAAACATCATCACATGGAAGCAAACACATCATGGAAGAACCGAAACATTAAATCCCAAAAAGATACATAACTTGATATTTTTAAAACACATAAGTTACTAGTTTCTCTTGGAATCATTTTCAAGACTTCTAAAACTCTTTTGCAAACCATTTTATCATGTCATAGAGACTAAACACACATCCTTAGGTCAGTGACCACTTAATCCCTCCTTAAAAGAGTGTTAAATTCATAGAACCTTGTTGGTCTTAAACTTAAACAAATTCATGAGCTTTAAAAGGATTTCTTAAAACTTGACTTATTGGCCCTTGAAGCTAGGTGAAACTCATTCCAAGTTCATCATCACTTCATGGCCGAAATCATGCATTCAAAGAATGCTCCCTCATTAAACTTTAACTTAAGATAAAATGGGCAAGTCTTTGAGCTCTAAGATCTTTTAAGTGATGACATAATTTAAACATGCTATGCACTTCATTTTTATTCTTCATTACAAATTAAAGTGAGAGCTTAAAGTAAACATGCTAGACTTGAATATAAAAATGCATGGCTTGAAATAAATATGCAAGACTTGGAATATAAATATGCAAGTTCATTTCTTTATTTTAGTGCGCTAGGCCCAGCAACAATCGACTTTAAGGCCGAAATAGAAAGGCTTTGAGATTTAGTTAAGTGATAGTGCAATCCTCATTTTAGATCTTTATGTTCTTTAGTGATGAAAGGTAAATATGCTAGACAAGGATATAAATATGAGATGCACTCCATTCTTTAGCCTTTAACTTTAAGTGATGGCTTGGAAATTAAATATGAATGCAAAGCTCAAATTAAATATGCAGTGCATAAGCTTGAATTTAAATATGAATGCTAGTTCATTTTGTTCCTTATTAGAGCTCATACGAGACTTTAAAGGAACTTAAACCTCAACCCAAACTCATCATGACAAGATAAAGAAAAACAAGAGTGAACCTCAAGGGTTCTTTAAACACAAAGTTTCTTTTCTTGAAATGTAAACATAGATAGCATTTTTATTAAAACTCAAGCTCTAGATGTAACGCCCCGTTTTTCTCTAAACTTTTAAATGACCAAAATGCCCCTGAGGTCATTTTTACCCGAAACACGAGGACGGCCGGCTTTGGCCATCCTCATAGGTTTCATATGTTATATGAAGGGGATTGTATGATTGTGAATGTCCAACGGAGCAAAAAAACCTCATTTCTGAGATTTCTGTGCACAAATGACCAAAATACCCCTAACTTGATTTGAGGCCGTTTTAAGTTTTGACTCCGACCCGGACTCATCCCGGAGATCAAAAATGATGTTTTAAGGCATGAACCATGTTGGTCTAAGTCCCGAAGGTCCCGGGCAACTTTTGGTAAAAATTACGATTTTACCCCTACTTAGTGCATTTTAAGCCTAACGAGTTATTTAACTCAAACCTAAGCGATATTAGGCTCTAATGAAAGGTTAATTAATTTTCTTAATTAATCTAAAGCTAAAATAATTATTTAAGGTTAATTAGAACCTAAAATTGCTTAGGGAAATTTGCAACTCAATTCTAATTCTTTCCTTTCTTTAAAGAAAAAGCAACTATGAATAGTATTTTCACTATTCACATTTTCTTTCCCAAAAATGCTTTCTCTTCCAAGAAAAGTTGTCATACATCAATCAAGGTTTTCAATTCATTTCTAAATTAAAAATATTTATGTCATTCAAATTCAAAAAGAATGAATTGTTTTTGTGGTCATTCAAGCTTTCAATCAAACTTTTCAAGACACCATGTCTTACACCACCTTACCTATGCTTTGGAAATTCAAGATTAGAAAACATTTTCTTCTTTTTTTTGACATGGAATGCATGGTTTTTTCCACTCCTTTACAGCCCAAAATTTTATGATTTTATTCATTTAAAAGGTTTGGAAATAAGCTACATTGTTAGCCATACTTTAGGACATGCATAGCTAGACTTTTTACCATGCTTTGAATGACTAACACCATGCTTTGAACAAAGATATTTCCTCCCCCATGTGGCTGTAAAGTGGCCGAATGCTTCCCCCCAAAAGGCCACCATCATTTCAATTTATTTTACTTCTCTATAAATAGGTAGCTTAGGGAACTTGAAGCACCTTTGTTCATTTTACTAAAGCTTAGAGTTTAGAGCACTTTGAGGTTTCTCTCAAGCTTCCAAGAGTTCTTCAAGCTCAAGTTATTCCTCTTCTTTTCAAAAACCACAAGGTAGGGAACTTTTCTAAATATGTTTTTCATTTCTATGTTGAATCTTGTTGGGAAATGATGAAAGGTGGAACCTCCATGTTGCTTCTTCATTTTCGGTTTCTTCCTTTTCTTTTCCTTTCATTTTTGGCCTCAAGGCCTTGAACATGATGGCTTGATGATGAGTGCTCTCTAGAAGTGACCATGAGTTCATCTCACATGAGGCCTCTAAAGCTTGAGTTTTTCTCAAAGAAAGGTTTCATCTTTTACAAGTTTAGTTGAACATGAGGTTATGTTTCTCTTGAATGTTTGAACTTCTCCTTTCTCCTTTAATGTTTCGGCCATGAGGGCCTAAACCCATGAGAAAAATGAAAGCTTGATGATGAAGTTGTCATGAGGGTGCTTGTCACTCAACAACCTCTAAAGCTTGAGTTTTCTTAAGAAAAGTTTATTATTTCCAAGTTTTACTCAAGAAATAGTTGTGTTTCTCTTGAACCTTTGAAAACTCCATCTCTTTTCTTTGAGGTTTCGGCCATGAAGGCCTTTGGAACTTGAAAAAAATGGTAGCTTGATGATGAGGGCTTCATGTTGATGTATGTCACATGAACAAAACTCTAGAGCTTGGACTTGGTTCCTAGACCAAGTATGTTTTCGATTTTATTCCTTTATGTTTACCATGAGTTTGATTTTGATGGAAGTTTAAAGCATAGTAAAATACTCAATGATGAGGACTTGAGATGTTGGTGTTTGAATCATCAAGATCTTGGTCCCTAGAGTTCAAAAATGGTTTATTCTTCTTGATAAAGATTCGGCCATCTTCAAGTTTTTAAGGTCATGATTCATTTTAAGTATTCTAGTACTAGTAGTTCTCTTTTCTTGTGAGGATGAGGTTGGGTTAGAACTATGTTCTTTTTAAAAGTCTTGCAAGAGCTCTAGACAAGATAAAAGTAACTTGTATTCACGTTTACTTTATGCTTTGCATAGCATGTTTATTTCTATGCTATCACTAAACCCCAAGATAAGGAATGAACTTACATAATGCACGTTTAAATTCCAAGCTTCGCATTCCATGTTTATATTTTAAGTCATCACTTAAGAACTTAAAGATGTAAAACAAGAGCTTGCATATCACCTAAAATAATCTCGAAGCCTTTCTATTTCGGCCTTAAAGTCGATTGTTGCTGGGCCTAGAGCACTAAAATAAAGAATGGAACTTGCATATTTACTTTGAGCTTTGCATATTTAATTTCAAGTTCTTGCATTTCATATTTACTTTGAAGCTCTTACTTTACTTTCTAATGAAGAATAAAATGGAATGCATAGCACGTTTACTTTTATGTCATCACCTAAGAGACTAGAGCTCAAAGACTTGCCCTTTTCATCTTGAGAAAAGTTAAATCAAGAAGGCATCTTCTTGAAATGCATTCGGCCATGTGATGATGAAAGCTCTAGGATGAGTTTTTCATTAGACATAAGAGCCTATAGTTTATGTTTTAAGTCTTTCCTAAACATAAGTGACATTTGAAAGTATCTTTGAGTATGTCCTTATATTTAGAAGTTTCAACCATGAGTAAAATTAAAGAGTTGCTGCCCTATGTATTTTATGAAAGTTCTTGACAAGTTAAATTGATTTCCAGGGTATTTTTGAAGTCCTAAAATTGTTCCAAGAAAAACTAGTTACCTATGTACATGAAAAAGAAAGTTTACACATGATTTGATGACTTACCAATTTTGGTTCTGCCATGATCATTTCCAACACCTTAAATTATGTTTTAGGTGGTCTAAATATGTTTGAATACCTTGCCAAGTATGTGCTAATTGTTCTAGACATTTTAGAGCATGTTTGGTTACTTTAATTGCTTGAAATGTGAATTCTAGAACCCCATAGGTACGGAAAATATGAATTCTGTCCAGATTGATTAAACATCCATAGAATCACATTATATGATGTCTAGATTAGTGAAAGTGACTCATAATTGGCTTAGGTATTAATTGTTGCATCATAGAAAAAGTCGGATGTGAGAAAGGGTTTAAAACGCATTTTCTAGAACACCGTAATTCATCTAATACAAGCTTACTGCCAATGCTGTCCAGCCATGATTAATTGGGTTTTAGGACTTAATAAATCATGGTAATGAGGTTAATCAATCCCTTAGAGGTATAAGAAAATAATTTGGAAGTTTGTGGTTACCCGATTTAGGGACTTTTACCTTAAGGGATGATTATGTGCCTCTCATTTCATGATGAATTGATGTGTTAGCTCATGACGTATGTGGTGCCATGTGAACTATTACCCTTATGTGATGGTTTATAATCTCATGTTATTGCTTCTTTAAAAGGACCTTAGAGATGCCAAAGTGGTAATTATGTGTTATGCATTAATTATGTGGCATCTTGAAGTAACATGTTAAACTTAGGGTGACTTAAAATATGAGAATGTAATCCTTTGAAACCACCAAACTAAGGGTGGGGACAATGTGATTCTAGCCCCCTAAACCCGTACTTAAAGTCGGGAAGTTGACTTATCCTAAGGGATAAAAGTCTAGATACTAGTGACGACTAGTGTGGTATGAGCTTATAGCCTAGAGATTTCTCAAAAGGGAGAAATATTAGGGTGGCCCCAGTTTAAGTAAAAGTTTTAATGTCACCTAAGTAACCAAGATAAGTCACCATGTGCCAAGTACCAAGTTACATGATTTATGTTTTATGATCCAAGTTATATGATTTATGTTCTATGATCCAAGTTATATGATTTATGTTCTATGATCCAAGTTATATGATTGAAGTCCTACAGAGTGATATGTTAAAAGGAACGGATCTCGGAAATTGAGACATTAGAAAACTCATAATTGAACCAATATATGTCCATGGTTTTATAAATAACCCGAGATACCTGGAGACGTAGATGATGACACCTAGGATAGGAGGAGAACCCTACTGAGTTTCTTTAGTAAGAATCTCACTCCCTCTATCTCTTTCTTTCCATTACGTCTTCAGAGCGAGATGGCGACATTCGTGCTGTTCGTTGATACACCCCGGTGGGAGGTCCACCATGACCCGAAACATGGGTCATTCCATTTTGAGGGCCGATGTACTGTGCGCATCTTCATGTTTTTGGGACGGCCGTTTGCACACCCCATATCTAGTTATCGCTTCTCCCCGACATCCCCCTATGGTGACCCCACGATTTTTGAGCATGCACGGGCACGACATGAGAGGAACCTACGGACCCACTCTGCCGGTTCAGCTGACATACCGAAGTATGTGCCACTGTCGCAGCACTCGGAAGAGGACCCTGTAGAGGACTCCCCCATGGACCACAAGGACTCTACCCCCACTCCGCCTCGGCGACCGATGGGCAGCGAGGAGACAGTCACTCAGCGTCGAAGGGCTTTAGTGCCCGGACCACGACCCCGGCATGGACGACACGTTTAGTCACAGGGCATGCCTGCACCCGCCGAGCTTCGCCCGTGGATTGGCTACGTTCCTCCATACCCGTGATTCTGCTGTAGAAATTGGAGGGTAGCCCTTAGTGCACGCACGACACATAGTATGGATGAAACCTCTTTTGTGTTGAGGTTATCCACCATAGGTTGTACGTGGGTAGGGATGTTTCTTTCTAGTTCATTTCCATGTATTCTGTATTTCCGTTGAATTCATGTTTATTAAGTACTTAAATAGTCCTGCCCCGTAGGGTAGGCATATTATATATGAAGTATTTTAGTTGTGATGATGTTATGATTCGGAGCCACTTCTATGTTTATATTTCTGCACTTTATGATACCGACCCGGTAAGATACGTGCGGCTTCTATTTTAAGTAATGTTTTGAAAAAAAAAATTGGCTCGTATTTTCGTTAACTTATTTTCTCCAAGTAAAAAGAACCATGACAGTAAGTAATGTCTAATATTTGGCCTAAGTACGTACCAGTAGTATTGGGTCGAATATTAGGGTGTTACACTAGAGGCCTCATTGTGATGAACACATAGTCATCATCTAGAAGCTCTCATCATCAAGCCATTGTGAGTTCCCTTGGCCAACATGGCCGAAAATCATAAAGAAAGAAAAGGAAGAAGAACCGAAATTGTTGGAGAAGAAAAGAAACATTTGGAACTCTAGAGACCATGATCTTGATGATGCATTAACACCAACATCATGAGCTCTCATCTTTGAGTTCATGTTAACCATTTTAAAATATCATCATGGTGAAAGGTTTCAAAGTTCAAGAAGAAAGAACAAAGAAAACATCTTTAACTTAAGAAAAAAGATCAAGCTTTAGAGATTATCCAAGTGATGAACATTATCATCATGGAACCTCATCATCAAGCTCTCATTCCTTTGCTCTCAAAGGGCTCATGGCCGAAACACAAGGAGGAGAAGAAAAGAAAAGAAGTTCTAGAAAGGATTCAAGAGAAACTAAGAACACGTAAAGAAATTAAGAACTTTAAATGAAAGAACTCTTGAAAGAAAATCCCTACCTAGTGATTAGGAGGTTGGAATGAGAAAAGAGGATGAAGAACTTAAAGACTTGAACTTGAGAGAAAAAGGAAACTTTGAAGTGTATCTTTGAAAACTTACACTTAGCAAATGAACCCAAAATGATACAAGTTCACCCAAGCAAGCTATTTATAGAGAAATGAAGCAAACGAAATGTGCATTTGAGGGGGGAGGCTCCGGCCATGCAGAATGGAGGGAGCCCATGAGTTCCATGAGGTGAGATAATGTGGTCTTGAGGCATGGTGAGGTATGGTTCAAAGTATGGTAAGGTATGGTTCAAGGCATGGCCTCAAGCATGGTTCTTTGAGTGAGAAACAATTCAACATGTGTGGTAATTGAGAGAGAGAAGGCCGAAATGCATCAGCCATGGGAGGAGGGTTTCTTGCATTTTAATTGTGGTTTAGAGTTGTGTTTAGGTGTATCTTTGATTAGGATTAAGATTAGGAATTTGTAAGAGAAAGTGTTTAGGTGAGAAAATGGGTAATCAAGGTTGTCAAGACATAATTAGGGAGTGTTCTTGCATCATTAGTGAGTTATAAATTCATTTTAGTGTATAAACAATTCTAGACACAATTCCTTGATTTAAGGAATTTGAGAGAGAAAACACTATTCAAGATTCCAAGAGTGAAATCTTGAGTTTTAGAAAAGTGATTTAAATCTAATCTAACCAATCTTAGGTTCTAATTAATTTTAATAATTTATTTTGACTCTAGATTAATTATGGAAATTAATTAATCTTCGATTAGAGCCTAATATTGCTTAGGTTTGCTTAATTACATCATTAAGCTCAAAAACACTATTCTAGGGGCAAAATCATAATTTTGCGCTTAAAACCGCCTCGACTAATGGGACTCAAACAGATGTTTTGAAACATGTAAAAACATGGTTTTAAACCTCTGGGGAAAGTTTCGGGCTCAAACGGCACCTTTACCCGCGTAAAACGCTATAAGGGTATTTTGGTCATTTTGATCCGAAACTGTAGAAAATGAGACTTTCGCCTCCGGAACCACTCAAGGGTCATTCAATCCCCTTCAAACATTGAGTTGGCCCTTCGAGAACTGCCGGGTCGGCCATCCTTGAATTCCGGGCCGAAAATGACCTCAGGGGCATTTCGGTCATTTTCCACTCAGACAGAAAATCGGGGCGTTACATCCCCGGCGATTTTAAACGCAACACCAAAACTCCACAACACCAATCGGCTAGGATGAGCTCAACCTAACTAGCCTGTGCTAGATTTAACATAGGGTAATCGAAGGGGAAAAATGTATCACTTTCTATTCATGAATATGCAACTTTCACAGTGGAGTACCTTTCATAACCTTTAATTAGAGAAGGCTCAAGGGCCAATTATTGGCTCTCCTTTCATAACCTTCCATTAGAGAAGGCTCAAGGGTTGATAATGGCTCACCTCTCATAACCTTTAATTAAAGGAAATTAAAGGATTACTTCCATGTGTTTTATGTCCTTTAGGGATAAGATACGATCATAACTTATCATTCAACATATTATGCTCATAATCGTTATAAGCCATGCATCTCAATCATCTTAGCATAACTATCTCATACCATAACTCAATATGCAATTGATCACATAAGCATGCATCACATTCTTTACATATAAGCCAGAACCATAAACATAATCAACACCTCATAACAATAATCATGCTATTACCCAATGCACCGGATTTCAAGGACCGAACTTAGCTAATGCACATGCTATGCTCAACTTATATATACTTAACGTACTAAAAGATCATCATCCATAGTTTTATTCTCAAGTTATCGGTAATTGCTCATTAGCACTTAAACAAGTCAAACTACAAATCGGTAAAAGCTAACTTTTGTAATTATTATTTGATGCATCTAAGGGATCAATTACCATGATTTCCTCTAATTTTTAACCTCATGAACATTATTAAACAGT
Organism: Dalbergia cochinchinensis; assembly: GCA_031216125.1. NCBI lineage: Eukaryota > Viridiplantae > Streptophyta > Magnoliopsida > Fabales > Fabaceae > Dalbergia > Dalbergia cochinchinensis. The sequence goes on along the minus strand of CM062372.1, from coordinate 47,195,710 downwards.
GCTGGATAGATTGGACGACGTTTGAAATCACACAATTTCGGTGTTCTAGAAGTTACATTTTTGACCCTTTTCCATTACCAGCTTTTCCTAAGATGCTAGAATTAATTCCTAAACCATTTATCAGTGGTTCTTACACATATACACATAATAAAACACATTTCTACTCATTCTAAATATATTGAAACAGAATCTATAATTTCAATTTTAGAAAGCTCTAGAAGTCACATTTTTTATCCTTTTTAGTTACTAGTCTTGCCTAAAGTGTTAAGAATGATTATGACAACATTACTAGCAATTTTTCACACATTTAACCTATTCCAAACAGCATGTAATAAATCTGGAAATGTAACGCCCCGATTTTCTATCTAAGAGAAAAATAACTAAAATGTCCCTGAGGTCATTTTCTGCCCGGAATTCGATGATAGCTGGCCCGGCAGTCCTTGAAAGGTCAACTCAATGTTTGAAGGGGATTAAATGGTCCTTGAGTGATTTCGGGAACGAAAATCTTATTTTCTGCAATTTCGGGTCAAAATGACCACAATACCTCTATAGCTTTTTTACGTGGGTAAAGGTGCCGTTCGATCCCGAAACTTTCCCCCAAAGGTTTAAAATGATGTTTTCATGTGTTTAAAAGTATCTATTTAAGTCCCGGTGGTCCCAGGCAGTTTTTATGCAAAATTACAATTTTGCCCCTGGAATAGTGTCGTTTGAGCTTAATGATGTAATTAAGCAAACCTAAGTAATATTAGGCTCTAATCAAAGATTAATTAATTTCCATAATTAATCTAGAGTCAAAATAAGTCATTAAAATTAATTAGAACCTAAAATTGCTTAGATTAAATCTAAATCTCTTTTTAAAACTCAAGATTCATAGTCTTGGAATCTTGAATAGTATTTTCTCTCTCCAATTCCTTAAATTAAGGAATTGTGTCTAGAATTATTTATACACTAAAATGAGTTTTTATCTCACTAATGAAGCAAGAGCACTCCCTAACCTTGTCTTGAAATCCTTAATTACATCCTTAGTCACCTAAACACTTTCTCATAAATTCCTAAACTTAAGCCTAATTAAAGACACACCTAAACAAAACTCTATACCACAATTAAAAAGAAAGATTTTCCTCTTCCCTTGGATGATGCAATTCGGCCACCTCTCCCACCATTTCCATCACATGTTTGAAATTTGAAACACTGAAAGAACCATGCCTTAAACCATGCTTTGAGCCATACCTCACCATGCTTCAAGAACACAACATCTCACCTCATGGAAATCATGGGACTTGGTTGAAAGTCCTCCCTCCATTTACACCTCTCATTTGTTTCATTTCTCTATAAATAGCATGCTTGGATGAACTTGAATGACTTTTAGTTCATTTGCTAAGTTTAAGTTTTCAAGAGCACTTTGAGCTTTTCTTTTTCTCTCAAGTTCAAGAGTTCCTCTTCTTCAATTTCTTCATCTTCTTCACTCATCTCAACCTCAAGTCACTTGGTAGGGATTTTGTTCTAAGTGTTTCATTTATTAAAGTTCTTGTTTAGTATTGTGCTTTATGATTTCTCTTAAAACTTTTTAGAACTTCTTATCTCCTTCTTTGATTTTCGGCCAAGAGCCTTTGGGAACTTGGAAATGAGAGCTTAATGATGAGGAATCCATGATGATATTCATCACTTGTGTAACCTCTTAAGCCTGATCTTGGTTCTTGAGTAAAAGATGTTTTTGGTTTCTTCTTTTCTTATTCTTGAGAAACTTAACTTTGATGATGTCCTAAAATGAATATGTGAACTCAATGATGAGGACACATGATGTTGGTGTTAATACATCATCAAGATCATGGTCTCTAGAGTTTCAAAATGGTTCCTTTCCTTGCTCATGGTTTCAGTTTCTTTCCTTTTTCTTTCCTCTAAGTTTTCGGCCATCTTTCCTTTTCTTTGAGTTTTTGAATTTTCATTTTTAAGGGTACAAGGGAATGTTAACTTGATTTGTTCTTTTAATCCATTTCCTTAGAGCTTGATGATGAATTTCACACCATATGGTTTCTTTGTAAACCTTGGTACAAGAACTCTAAAGCTTGTTTTGCCTTGCTATGATAAGTTTGGGTTGAGGTTTAAGTTCTTTTAAAGTCTTGCAAGAGCTCTAGTGAAGAATATAAAATGAACTTGCATTCATATTTACTTTCCTTGCCTAGCATATTTATTTTTGGCTATCACCTAAAACGTAAAGGTTATCCATTTTAGATGCACTTGGGTAGGGGAGTTTCTTTTTTCGCTTTCTGTTGCATTTTTCTTTCTGTTGTATTTTCATTTCGGATGTATTTATTTCTATGTTGTACTAACTAAGTCCCGCTTTTCATGAGTGGGAATATATATATATATGCAGTTAGTTTTATCGTGCAATTACATGCTTTATGTCCTGACAGATGTTTATTTGATCTTGTGCCTTATTTCTTTATATGCCTCATCGTCCATCATGTTGCATGGCTCTCACTTTGCATTTACATTTTAAAAAAAAAATTACCTATATTTTTCGCTAAGTATTTTAAAGAAAAGTTTAAAGAATAAGACTAAAAGAGTAATAGACTAATGATTAACCTAAATACGTTCTAGGAGTATTATGTTAAAAATTAGGATATTACAGGAAATGCTAGAACAGAATCTGAAATTTAATTTCCAAAAGCATTCAAAGTTGTAATAAAAAGGCATCTCTAGTAAGTAGTTCTACTCCAAATTAATTCTAAGTCATGGGACATTCTTAAAAGGAATTTATCCCTTTTGAAATATAAGTAAATACCCTTAGGCTAGTAGCAAAATCATAGGATTCATTAATAAGGTTTTGATTATGTAAATCATATTTTAACATTTTAAGAGTTACCATTTCTCTCAAGGAAATTGCAAGACTCAAGTTTTTGAAACCTCAAAGTAATAATACACCAAACTTTAAAACTTAATTCCTTTGTGACCGAAACATATTTGTAAAGACAAATGCCCATGGAACCGAAATTCCTATGTAAGTTGAACGGGGTAAGTCTTAAGCTCTAGATTATTTAGGTGGTGGCATAAACTTAAACACGCTAATGCAAGCCTCATTTTAATCTTTGGCATTATAAGGTGATGGCAATGGAAATATAAATATGATATGCAAGGCTTGAAAATAAACATGAGAATGCAAACTCATTTTTGATCTTTAAGATTTAGGTGATGACTTGAAATGTAAACATGCTAGACAAGAAATATAAACATGAGATGCAAGTTCATTTTCTTATCTTCAAGCTTTAGGTGATGACTTGGAAATAAATATGATATGCAAGACTCAAATATAAATATGAAATACAAAGACTTAGAAAATAAACATGAATGCATTTCTGTTTGTTATTTTTTTAGGTCCTAGGCTCAAGACTCCTATTTAAAGTAACAACTCTAAAATACCGATCAACCTTAAGTTGAAATGGGTAAGTCTTGAACTTAAGATAATTAAGTGATGACATAAATATATTATTCCATTTTTTGCTCAATCTTTTAAAACTGAAATGGAACCAAAACTTTGGGCTCTAAATGGTCTATTACATGATGGTTTTATAACCATTACCAAGATCCATCATCATCAAGCCATAGCTTCAATATTTTATTGACAACAAAAACCAAAACTAGAAAGGAAAAAGGAAGCTAAAATCGAAAATGATAAGGAAGGAGAGAAAAGATCACAAGTTCATCAAACCATTCTTTAACAAGGCAAACATAGAAGGAAGAAGAAAACATTTCCAATCATTCCAATGATTTCAAAAATAAAGAGAGAATAAGAAAGAAAATCAAAGAAAATTCCCTACCAAGGTATTTTCTTGTTGCAAGGAAAAGCTTTGATCTTTGTGAAAGAAAATAAGAAGAAAATCTTCTCTTTGAGCAATAACAATTTTCGGCCAAAGAGGGAAGAAAAGGATAGAAAGTTGTTCTTGAGTTCTTATGTTTAGAGGTGGAAAGATTGTGTTTCTTGAAGGTGGTTTATGGTGGTTTAAGATTCAGAGGTAGTGGTGAAGGGTGGTTCTTGTGGTGGAGGAGGAAGAAAAGAGAGTTTTTGAGAGGTGAGAGAAGAGAGAATTGCAAGACAAGTCTTTTGGACAAGTCTTCAAATCCAAAGAAAAAATGAATGGTGAAGTGTAGGCTTCTTTGAGTATGTGTTGTATATAAAGACACATGTGAGGGTGTAATGGGAGGAATGGGTGGCCATCATGGAGGCATGGGAGGAAGAAGATATTTTTCTTTCTTTTGTGTTAAGTGTAACATCCTAATTTTTAACCCAATACTCTAGAACATATTAAGGTTAATCATTAGTCTGTTACGCCATAGTTTCCTTATTACTTTAAAATACTTAGCGGAAATACTAGTAAAATTTTTTTTGAATTATAAAAGCAAAGTGAGAGCCGCGCGACTTGATGAACAATAAAGCATGAAGGAAAATAAAGCAAGCATCTCATAATATCATAACATAAAGCAAGTCAAGGCACATCACATAGTACTGAACTGCATATTTGTATAATATGATATGCCCACTCATGAAGAGTAGGACTTAGTTTAGTACAACTGAAATAAAAATACATGGAAAATGAAAGTAAAACAAAGGCATAAAAAGGAACTCCCCTAACTCTAGTGCGCCAACAAATAGATAGCCTAAAGACAAAAGAAGGCTATCCTAACCTAGTCAAAGCTTGAGCGCCAGAACGCGACGGTCGTCTCCTACTGCGGGCCTCTCTAGAAAGGAGGGATGTATCCGATCCACTGGGCTATCTCGGCCGAGGTGGCTATGCGTTGCATCGGTCGGGCATGAGCTCCACGGCGGGGGACCATCCTCACCCGTCCTCCACATACCGGCTGAGTGATAGAAGCCTCACTACCCTCCCCAACGTCCATCGGCACAATGGGGAAGGATCCCTCAGAAGGTACCTAAGTGGTAGAGTCCTCCGAAGGGCCCGTCTCGGAGAATGATGAGGGCGAGTAGGGCACACACTATGGGTAGTCCCGGATAGCAGAAGCTGTCGGTGGAGTGTGGCAGATCCGCTCCTCTCGAGGGCGTACAGGCTCGAACACGAAGTTGTCGCCGAAGGGTGAGACAGGAGAGAATCGATGACTATGTACATGGTGACTAAAAGGCCGTCCAATGAACATAAATACACGAATGACGCAGCGACCCACAAAATGGTATGACCCGTGATCCGAATCATGATGCACCTCCCATGTTGGGGTGTCCACAAAAATCACGAACGTCGCCATCTGAAGACGTGACGGAAAGAAAGAGATAGAGGGAGTGAGAATCTTGCTAAAGAATCTCAGTAGGGCCTCCTACTACCTAGGTGTCATCATCTACGTCCTCAGGATGTAACACCCTAGTAATTAACCAAATACACCTAGGTTGAATCTGATTAATGACTAGACTTTACTCCTTGCTTTGGTTTTTTCTTCATAATTTGAAAATACTTAGTGAAATTACGAGCCATTTTTTTAAAAAAAAAAATAATTGAAAACATGAGCCGAGTACAACGTGAACGAGTAAGCGGAGTATAATAAGACGTTTAAGAATATATCACATCATATCACTTTGGCTCCATCATATAACATCCATAAGCACATTATAACATATATTTACATACAATAACCTCACTCAAAGGGTGGGTTATGATCATACATCATTGTCTTATGCAAACCCATAAAAGAAAATATACATAAGGAAATACATGCCCCTAAACTAGATAACTCCATAAGCCGGGAAGGTTATCCTAAAACTAGGGTGCATGAACACACATAAATCTACTAAGAACCTTCTATGGCCACTGTCCTGGAAATGGGGGAATAAATCCGATCCACTGATGAGCTCCCTCGGGAGGGGACACACGAGATGCACCAGGCTAGGGTCGCATGGACAGCCTTCTTGCTAACCTCGGCTGAACAACTGTTTCCTCACTACCCTCTCTTACACGTGTGGGAGTAGGAGCAGAGCTCTCAGAATATACATAAATAGGAGCATCCTCTAAAGGATCAGTTTCAGAATATCTCGTCTCGGGATCATACTCTGGAAATCCATGGACAGCAGATGAAGCGGGATAAGAACGTAATATCCTTTCATCAAGTGGACGTGCATATTCGAAAACCATTTCATCGCCATAGAGAGAAGTAGGAGAAAATCGATAACTAGGGACAGGATGTGCAAATGCACGACCTATGTAAATGAAAACACGAACTGCACACCTCCCTTCAAAATGATACGAGCGATGCACCGGATCATAGTGGAATTCCCAAGTAGGGGTATCAACGAACAGGACAAATGTCGCCATTTGAATCTGGAGACAATGACGGAAATAAAGAAAAGGGAGTGAGAATCTTGCTAAAGAATTCTCAGTAGGGTACCTCCTTCTACAGTGTCATCATCAAAGTCCCCAGGAATCTCGGGATTATTCTAAAATAGTGAGCATGCAAAGATTCATTTTAAGTTCGGACAAATACTTAACCGAGGTTCGTCAATTTTTAATCATGCGTCTTATAATGCATCATAATCTTAACATGTCATATTTACAATGAACTTTTCCTTTATCATTACATCATATTCCTCATCATCATTATCAAAATAACATGCATAAAAGAACGTCATATAATATTAGCTACATATGGACACAAAGGTACATATTTCATTTCTTTAGTGCCTTAGGTGACTTAAAATCTTATCATCATCATTATTTTCCTTGGGCCACCCTATACTCCACCCTTTTGGGAGTAATTTAGGTTATGAGCTCATACTTTACTAGTCGTCACTAGCATATACTTATCCCTTTTGATAAGCTAAAGTCCCGACTCTACCCTTTTGAGAGAACGGTTAGGGGCTAAAATCACCTTTTCACTACCTATAGTCTGCTGGTTCCAAAGGATCATTTTCTTATAAGTTTAAGTCACCATTAAATCTTTGCATGTTATATCACAATACAATTCATAAACATCATAATATTTTCTCATTTATAGTCTTAAGCTAGAATAATATATATCAACTATAATCATGCATCTGGGAGATTCCCAGGAAAGAGAGGTGGGTCACAATGGACATGCTTAAATACCAAGTCTTTCCTTAGCCAGAACCTTTCCAAATTACACTTTTACAATGGTACACTTTCTTCTAGCAACAAAGGTAAATTTTACATAATAAAGAATATTTCATGCATAAGCATTCTCATTATTTGCAACAAAGAACTATAACATGCAAGCCAGGAAATCATTCAATGATATCAAGTACTTAATAAGCATCCAATACTTACATAGAATTATCAATTATAGAACTAATTAGTTATGCACCTAAGGGATTTATTACCATCCTTACGATTATTTATAGGCCTTAAGAACACTATTAAATTAAATGGGGTAGCATAGGTAGTAAGTTGTTCCTAAGGTTTTACGGTATGCTAGAAGTTATGTTTTAAATCCTTTCTTGTTACCAGCTTTCCCTATGATGCTGAAATTATTTACTAAACCAATTATGAATCATTCTCCCTTATTTAAACATAATAAAACCTGGTTCTTATCGTTGCTAAAGATTCTGGATAGAATGCATAAATTTCATTCCCTAGAGTTCTAGAAATCTTATTTTTACAGTTTTCTAGTTGCTAAGTTCATTTTTAGTGTTCGGGATCAATCCTAATCTAATTGATACCAAATTTTTCGTGGCTAACTAATCCTAGACAGAATTATAACATACTAAAACAGATTTGGCATTGGCTAAACTTAAAGGGGTCAAAAACTAGGTAAATTCTAGCTCTTCGGTTGTTCTAGGGAGCTAGTTTTATCTCTAACATGCAGTGAATCATTCTCTTAATAATAAACCATAATTATCACAACTTCAAACATATCAAATCACTATCATACATTGATACTAAACTCAGATCAGTGGTCGAATCATGAACCTCATGCAATTACATAGAATCATATTTTAAGTGCATATAAAATACTAGTTCCCCATAAAATCCTTGCAAAGTCTTAAAACTCATTTAGAAACTAGTTCTTTTGTCAAACTTGGGAGGATCTTCACAATTAAAATTCTCACTTAAGATAAAAGGAGTAAGTCTTGAGTTTTAGAGATTTAGGTGACATCTTAGAATTATAAACATGCTATGTAACCTTATTTTAATCTTATCTTTATAAGGTGATAGCTTGGAATTATAAACATGATATGCAATTCCATTTCTTTATCTTTAAGATTTAAGGTGATGACTTGAAAATTAAACATGATGCAAGAACTTGAAACATAAACATGATGCAAGAAACTGGAGCGGCGGTAATCCGCACAGGACCAGTAGAGGGAGAAGAGAATATTAAGAAACCGGAGCGGCGGTAGTCCGCACAAGACCAGTAGAGGGAGAAGAGAATATTAAGAAACCGGAGCGGAGTCCGCACAAGACTGATGAAAGGAGAAGAGAATTATTATTACATCTTTTTAAACTCCAATCTCAAGACTTTTTAAAAAATAAATTCTTTAACTCCAATAATCATATTTCTTTGCTTGTGATACATGGCCAAGTCTTTGACCTATAGGATCTTTAGGTGATGGCATAAAATAAACATGCCATGCGTTGATTCTTTTAGCCATTATAAAATAAAGTGAGAGCATAAATTAAATATGAGATGCAACCTCTTTATTATCTTGAAAGATTAAGTGATGACTTGAAACATAAACATGAAATACAAGCTTGGAAAATACATCTTTCAAGTTCTAAACTAAAAATCTTTGTTTTAGCATCATAAAGCATTATTCTTTAAAGTTTTGCATCAAGTGGAATTTTCAAGCTTTAGAGGCCTAACTTGTGATGGATTTACAACCCACCCTCAAGGTCCTCATCATCAAGCCATCATCTTAGTTCCACCTAGGCCATATGGCTGAATTGGTTAAAGAAAAATGAAGAGGAAAATCGAAATGAAAAGCTAAGGTAAGTTCATAATTTCATCATTTTGAGCTAAAAACACAACTCCTCAAAGCATAGAAATAAATTTAGAAACTACTCCCTACCTAATCTGAGTTGAAGAAGAGGAAGAGAACTTGATTTCTTGAAGTGAAATGAAACAAAATCTCTTTGAAAAATTGAAGAAAGAATTCAGCCAAAGAGGAGGAAGAAAGAAAGTTTTTGGTGCTCCTAAAAACTAGTTATGAACAAAGCATTCCAAGACCACTCAAGCAAGCCTATTTATAGAAGATTTTGAGGCTTCTAATTGGCCAAAGTGAGGAGGTAGTTGGCGGAATTTTGCAGGAGAAATAAGGGAGGAAAAATCATTTTAGACAAAGTTGTATGAAATTAAGGAATTATGTCTCTTATGGTGACATTTTGGCATTTTGTTTTAGTGCAACTTTTGGCAATAATTCAGCTGCATAATGGCATCAATAATTTCGTCCATTACAGCCCAAAGAAGTGAAATTTGTGTGTTCCATGCATTATTTAGGTGTAGGCAAGGTATTCATATAATTTAGAGAATTTACGGTTAAGGGCTTAAGTGAATTAGTAAGCAATTTGGGTGTTTTTGAGAAATTTTGGATTCTAATCAATCTAAATACATAATTTTGACTCTAGATTAATACTTAGAATTTAATAAGCTTTAATTTGAGCCTAATATTGCTTAGGTTTCAGTATACGAATCAAAAATCCCGAAATTCGCAAAGCGCCCAAAACAGGCAAAATCGTACTTTCACTTAAAAACTGCCCGAGGCCACCCGAGCTTAACCAATGGTTAATCATGGCTTAAAAAACAAATTTTAAAACATTTTAGTGAGGTTCGGGCTCAGTCAGCACGCACATCGGAGTTAAAACAGCCGTAGGGGCGTTTTGGTCATTTCGCGTGTCGGAACTCAAAATTGAGATCCTTTTGCTCTATTAACACACATAACACAAACAATCCCTTATTATCATCAAAACATCCCCTTGAGAATAGGTGGGGCCCACGATCCTCATTTTCTGAGTAAAATAACTTCAGGGGCATTTTGGTCATTTTATTCGTACAGAAATTCGGGATTTGCAACTCTCGCATGAATCGCTCCTAACCTCTCTTCTAATGTTATATTCCTTTATTGAGGATTGTTCGGCCTCAAATCTTATGTAATAATTACCTACAGTAATTCGGTAATTTCTAATGACAGTAAAAATTGGGGCGTTACACAGGAACCTTGGGTTTAGTATACAAAATAAGTGAGCATGCATTAAGTCCATTTTTAAGCTTTGAAACGTAATTAGCCAAGGTCTATTCATTTTAGTATGATTCTTAATGTCATGGATGCAACATATTAAAGAATGTATGCATAGGTCTACTTAATGCAAGAATAATAACCATAACACTAAGAACATCAATTAGTGGCATAAAGTGGCCATTAAATTCTCATATTGTAACACCCCGATTTCTCTGTCCGAGGGAAATGACCAAAATGCCCCTGAGGTCATTTCCTGACCCGAGCTCGAGGGTAACCAACTCGGTCATCCTCGAAGGGTCAACTCAATGTTTGAAGGGGATTGAATGGCCTTTGAATGCTTTCGGAAGCGAAAATTTCGTTTTCCGCAATTTCGGGTCAAAATGACCAAAATACCCCTATAGCGTTTTTACGCGGGTAAAGGTGCCGTTTGAGCCCGGAACTTTCCCCAGAGGTTCAAAAACATGTTTTCATGTGTCTGGAGGTATCTGTTCAAGTCCCGGTGGTCCCGGGCAGTTTTAGTGCAAAATTACGATTTTGCCCCTAGAATAGTGTTTTTAAGCTTAATGACGTAATTAAGCAAACCTAAGCAATATTAGGCTCTAAACGAAGATTAATTTATTTCCCTAATTAATCTAGAGTCAAAATAATTTATTAAAGTTAATTAGAACCTAAAATTGCATAGATTAAACATTAAATCCCTTTTTAGAACTCAAGATTCCTAGTCTTGGAATCTTGAATATTGTTTTCTCTCTCCAATTCCTTAAATCAAGGAAATGTGTCTAGAGTTGTTTAGACTCTAAATTGAGGATTTAACTCTCTAATGGTGCAAGACCACTCCTTAATTATGTCTAGACCACCTTAATTACCCATTTACCTTACCTAAACACTTTCTTACAAATTCCTAATCTTAAGCATAATCAAAGATACACCTAAACACAACTCTAAACCACAATTAAAATGCAAACTAATCCTCCCCATGGGCTGATGCATTTCGCCAGCACCTTTCCCCTTGACCACATATTAAATTGTTTCTCACTCAAAGAACCATGCTTGAGCCATACCTTGAGCCATACCTCACCATGCTTTGAACCATACCTCACCATACCTCAAGAACACATTATCTCACCTCATGGAACTCATGGAAAGCCTCCAATCTGCACCTCATGGCCGAAACCTCCTCCTCCATGAGCTCCCTCCATTTGTTTCAATTCTCTATAAATAGAATGCCTTGAGGAGCTTGCACCACTTTTTAGATCATTTGCCAAGTTTAGAAACACTCAAAGCTTTTCTTTTTCTCTCAAAGTCTTTGTGTTCTTCAAGTTCTTGGAGTTCTTCAAGTTCTTCATCTTCTTCATCTTCTTCTTCCATCTTCAAGTTCATCACACCAAGTAGGGATTTTCTTTCATGAATTCTTTCTTTAGAGTTCTTGCTTCAAGCTTTATGTTCATAGTTTCTCTTGATTCTTTTTAGAACTTCTTTTCCTTTTCTTGTTCTTGCTCATTTTCGGCCATGGGCCTTGGAGTTCAAAGAAATGAGAGCTTGATGATGAGAGTTTCATGATGATGTTCATCACTTGAAACAAACTCTAGAGCTTGATCTTTGTTCTTGAGCAAAAGTGTTTCTAGTTTTTCCTTTCTTGAACCTTTGAGAACTTTAACTTTGATGTTGTTTCAAAATGGTTCTAATGACTCAATGATGAGGTCTCATGATGTGGTGTTAATATATCACCAAGATCATGGATTCTAGAGTTTCAAATATTTCTTTTCTTTCCTTGAAGTTTCGGCCATTACCATTCTTCCTACATGCAAAATGTTTGATTTTCTAAATATGTTATGTTGAGTTCTAAGAACTCTAGACTTTAACCTTGTCTTGGTTTGATGAGTTTGGGTTGAGGTTTAAGTTCCTTTAAAGTCTTGCTAAGAGCTCTAGAGAGATAAAATGAACTTGCATAATTTATCTTATGCTTGCATTCATATTTACATTCTTGCTATGCATTTTACTTTCAAGCTATCACCTAAGAACATAAAGATTAAAATGGAACTTGTACCATCACTTAATTTAATTCTCAAAGCCTTTCTATTTCGGCCTTAAAGTCGATTGTTGTTGGGCCTAGAGCACTAAAATAAAGAATTGAACTTGCATCATCACCTAATTAATTTCTCGAGTGCCTATCTATTTCGGCCTTAAAGTCGATTGTTGTTGGGCCAAGAGCACTAAAATAAAGAATTGAATCTTGCACCTTTACTTTCAAGCTTGCACGTTTAAGATTATGCTCAGATATTTACTTTCAAGCTTGCACGATACGTTTATGTCTTGCATATTTAATTTATGTCATCATTTTAATTTGTAAGCAAGATTAAAAATGAAAAGCATGAGCATGTTTAGTTTATGTCGTAACTTAAGAACCTAGAGCTCAAAGACTTGCCCATTTCATTCCAAGATAAAGTTAAATGTGAATGTATACCTTGAATGCATAATTTCGGCCAAGTAGTGATGATGGACTTGCAATGAGTTTTCATCTAGCTACTAGGACCAATAGTCTATGTTTTAAGTTTTCCTTAAAGCCTTACAAATCTTTATAAGGTTATGTCATCACAAGTTGTGATTTTATCCTCTTTTAGGAGATGAAATATATTTTGGTCTTTAACCTAAGGCTTCACTTAGCCTCTTGATGAATTAAAATGTTTTGCAAAGAGTTTTAGAAGTTCTAGATTGATTCCGAGAGAAACTAGTTAACTTATGTACCTAGAAATGTCAATTTAATTCTCTTATTGAGGCAAGATGTTTTCGGTTCTGATGTGATGAATGTGATGCTGTATGATGATGTTTTAATGTGTTGGAATGTGTGAAAATATCATATGATGATGTAGAAGCGATCCTATGCATGATAGGTAAGAAACTAGCTAACTAAAAATACCGTAAAGCTAGAATTTAACATAGTTTTGACCCATTTGTTTATGGAACTTTTCCAAACTGTTTTAATGGGGACATAATCAGATTTAGATTGTTTAGACATGAAAAACTTGGTATCATTTGAGTTAGAATTGAATTCTAGCATCTATGAGGAAACTAGTGACTAGAAAACCGTAAAACTGCAAATGTAGAACTCTTAGAACATTTAATTTTCTGGATTCGGTCCAGCACCCTTACAACATGGTAAACATGGTTAATAATTAGTCCTTACATAGGAATGCCTCATAATTGAGTTAGATTTAATACATAGCTTTCGCTAAAAACGGAACCGAGAAAGGGTCTAAAACGTAAGTTCTAGAACCCCGTAAATACAAGTTAGAGAACTTGTCCTATGCTATTCAGATTTTAAAAGTAAAATGAGAGGATTGTGAATGATGTTTAATTATGAGCCTTAGGTGCTTAAAATATGAACGACGGATGTAGAGAACTATATCCCAAGATTAAGACCGGTAGGGGGCAAAGCGTAGGCTACCGTAAGGGTAAGCGTTTGGATGATTTATGATGATGCATGAAGTATTCTAATGATGATGATGTTATTCATATGAGGAATTTATGAGATTATATGTTTATGTGGCATAAAGCAAATTTGGAAGGAAATTCTGTGTAATGACCGCTTAGGCCACGAATTTCCGACAAATTTGGGGACTTAAAGAGATTTTGAAAATTAAGGTACTAAGATGGGTTCTAGGATGACACCAGTTAGGCCGAGCACCTCCATAGAACTCATGTGACATCGGTACCATTTTACACTCTTAGGTGACACCGTTCGGCCGAGCACCCTAAGAGTTTTGCCCCCTAACCCGCACTGTATAGTCGGGATTTATGATACGCTTATCGTTAAGTGGTAAGTAAGAACTAGTGACGACTAGTTAAGGTATGAGCTCATAACCTAGATGTATGACACGTTCTAGGTGACACCTGTTCGCCGAGCACCGCCAGTTCGATTGTCTTTTAGGGTGGCCCATGAGGAAGAGAAGTTTCATGATTATGATTATGTCACTAAGTTTTGTCCCATATGAATGTTACTATTGCCACTTTATGCCACCAAGAATGATGATGCTTGATGTTATGTTTTATGTATGTGCATTAGGTAGTGCCACGCATACATTTTCTAATATGTTGCATCCATGACATTAAGATCATCCTAAAATGAATGGACTTTGGCTAAAATATATTTTAAAGTTTAAAATGAACTGAATACATGCTCAGTCATTTTGTATAAATAAACCCAAGGTTCCTGAGGACGTAGATGATGACACCTAGGTAGTAGGAGACCCTACCGAGATTCTTTAGCAAGATTCTCACTCCTCTATCTCTTTCTTTCCGCCACGCCTTCAGATGGCGGCGTTCGTAGTGTTCGTGGACCCCCCGACATGGGAGGTGCACTATGACCCGCTCACGGGTCATACCATTTTGAGGGGCAGCACGGTGCGAAGTTTTCATGTTCGTAGGGACGCCTTCGCCATCCCGTGCACACCCATCGCTTCTCCCGATCGCACCCTATGGCGACGACGAGCGGGTTTTGAGTGTGCGATGTCGCATGACGAGAGTGCTCCGCATGCACACCGCCGCCTTAGCCATGCGAGACTATCCCGACACGTTCCCGGACCTACTTCTGGAGACCGACCTGTCCGAGGACCCGCCTACTCATCCGTATAGCGAGAGCTCGCCTCTCTCCACCATTGATGAGGGAGGGCAGTGAGGATACCGTGACTCAGCCCTGACTTGCACGACGACTGGAGATGCGGCCACATCGCGGGGGTCACTCTCGATCCCCTGCTCGCCTCTTTACGCCCGAGGAGCTCGCACAGTTTCCCGGATACTTGCCTCGCTCACGAGACTGACGTCGAGAGGTGACGATCGACAGATGGAGTACCCGGTTAGAGCACACACTACTTAGATGGGGATAAACCTTCTTTTGTTTAGAGGTTATCCCATTAGGTGCACTCGGGTAGGGGAGTAGATCATGTTTATGTTTATGTTGTATTTTCTTTCTTGTATTTCCCTTGTACTAAATTAAGACCCACACTTATAAGTGGGCAAGTTATATATATATGAGATGATATTCAGTGATGTTCATATTGTGCCTCATGTTATGATGTTGTGAGATAATTGTTTCACTTTACATGGTGTACCGCTTATCGCATCACGCGGCTCTCACTTTTATTTCAAAAAAAAATTTACCCGTATTTTCCGCTAAGTAATTCAAAGTTAAATGAGAACTATGAAGTAACAGACTAATGATTAACCTAAATATGTTCTAGAGTATTGGGTTAAAAATTAGGATGTTACACATATAGGGAAACCTTGTGACATAATCATCATACTTTACTTCCTCGTAGGCCACCCTAAAAGACAATCGTTCTGGGGGTGCTCGGCCGAACCGATGTCACCCACAACGTGTCGCATCTCTAGGTTATGAGCTCGTACCTTAACTAGTCATCACTAGTTCTTACTTATCAATCCCGATAAGCGTATCATAATCATAAACATAATCCCGACTTATCTAGTACGGGCTAGGGGGCATTTCTTGGGGGTGCTCGGCCGAACCGGTGTCACCCAAGAATTCATCTTGGTACCGATGTCACATGAGTTCTCTGGAGGTGTTTGGCCGAACCAGTGTCATCTGAGAACTCATCTTAGTACCTCATAAAAAAAATCTCATAGGTTTCTCAAAAACTTTCTAAGTCCCCAAATTTGTCGTAAATTACAAAGATAACAAAGAAGATGCCGAATTTCTTCCAAATTTTACTTTATGCCACATAAGTCAATTAAACATACATCCTCCATCATAATTCCATGCATTCACATAATTATTCTCATACGTTCACAAGCTACATTGAAATTTCATTATGCTCTTGGTCCTATGGTATCTTCTGCTTTGGCCCTTACGGGCCTTAAACTTGTGATGTAATTAATCTATCATTTTCTATCAACCTCTTATGCACCTAAGGATTCTCTTCTAACAAATCTTACTATTATTTATGCTCTTTAATAAATCTGGGCAACACCATTCTTTAGGGGCAGAATTATAAACTTACAAGTACGGGGTTCTAGAACTTACGTTTTAGACCCTTTCCCAGTTCCGTCTTCGCCTAAGGCGCTATAAATTAAATCTAAACCAATTATGAGGCATTCCTATGTCTAAGAACTACTTATAAACCTTGTTTACCATATTATGAGGTTGCTGGACAGATTCTAAAAGTTAAATGTTCTAAGAGTTCTAAAATTGCATTTTACGATTTTCTAGTTACTAGTTTCTCTATAGGTGCTAAAAATTCAATCCTACTAAATGTAACCAAATCTTTCATGATTAAACAATCCTAATCTGATTATATTCCCATTGAAACAGTTTGGGCAGTATCCAAAAATAAATGGGTTAAAACCATGCTAAGTCTTGACTTTACGATTTTTCTAGAAAGCTAGTTTCTTTCCTATCATGCATAGAAATGTTCCTACCTCATCATACATAATTTTCACACATTCTAACACATCAAAACATCAACACATAGTAGCAAACTCATCATGGCAGAACCGAAACATTAAGTCCCAAAAAGATGCATAACTTGATATTTCTAAAGCATATAAGTTGCTAGTTTCTCTTGGAATCATTTTTAGGACTTCTAAAACTCTTTTGCAAACCATTTTATTTTGTCAAAGAGGCTAAAACACATTTAGGTCAGTAACCAACTTGATCCCTCTTTAAAAGAGGATTAAATTCATAACCTTGTTGGTCTTAACTTCATAAAATTTATGAGGCTCAAAGAAAATCTTAAAACCTAGATTTGTTGGCCTTTGTAGCTAGATGAATCTCTTTCCAAGTTCATCATCACTACTTGACCAAAATTATGCATCCAAGGAATGCTCCTACATTAAACTTTAACTTGAGATAAAATGGGCAAGTTTTTGAACTCTAAAGCCTTTAAGTGATGACATAATTTAAACATGCTATGCACCTCATTTTTATTCTTCATTACAAAGTAAAGTGAGAGCTTAAAGTAAATATGCAAGACTTGAAATATAAATATGCAAGGCTTGAAATAAATATGTAAGACTTAAAATAAATATGCCATGCAAGTTCATTTCTTTATTTTAGTGCTCTAGGCCCAGCAACAATCGACTTTAAGGCCGAAATAGAAAGGCTTTGAGATTTAGTTAGGTGATAGTGCAAGCTCTCATTTTAAATCTTTATGTCCTTTAGTGATGAAAAGTAAATATGCTAGACAAGAATGTAAATATGAGGTGCACTCCATTCTTTATCCTTTAACTTTAAGTGATGGCTTGGAAAATAAATATGAATGCAAAGCTCAAAGTAAATATGTAATGCATAAGCTTGAATTTAAATATGAATGCTAGTCCATTTTATTTCTTATTAGAGCTCATACAAGACTTTAAAGGAACTTAAATCTCAACCCAAACTTATCATGACAAGATAAGGTAAAGACAAGAGTGAACCTCAAGGGTTCTTTAGAACACAAAGTTTCTTTTCTTAAAATGAGGTTGTAAATAACATTTTTATTAAAACTCAAACTCTAGAGGCCTCATTGTGATGAACACATAGTTATCATCTAAAAGCTCTCATCATCAAGACATTATGAATCTCATTGGCCAGGAAAAGGAACCGAAACTCTTTAGGAAGAAAAGGAAACATTTGAATCTCTAGAGACCATGATCTTGATGATGCATTAACACCAACATCGTGAGTCCTCATCATTGAGTTCATGTAACTCTTTTAAAACATCATCAAAGTTAATGATTTCAAGGTTCAAGAAGAAAGAACTAAAAACATCTTTAACTTAAGAACAAAGATCAAGCTTTAGAGATTGTTCAAGTGATGGACATCATCATCATGAAAGCTCATCATCAAGCTCTCATTCCCTTGTCCTCAAAGGCCCATGGCTGAAAATGAAGAAGAAAAAGGAGAGGGAAAGAAGTTCTAAAAAGACTCGAGAGAAACCATAAGCACATAACTAGAGTAAGAACTTAAATGAAGGAAACACTTGAAAGAAAATCCTTACCAAGTGATTGAAGGTTAGGATGAGAAAAGAGGATGAAGAACTTGAACACTTGAACTTGAGAAAAAAAAAGAAAACTTTGAAGTGCTCTTTGAAAACTTACACTTAGCAAATGAACCCAAAATGATGCAAGTTCACCCAAGCATGCTATTTATAGAGAAATGAAACAAATACAAGGTGCAAGAGGGAGGGGGAGGTTTCGGCCAAGCAAGGGCAGCCCCATGAGGTCCATGAGGTGAGATGTTGTGATCTTGAGGCATGGTGAGGTATGGTTCAAGGTATGGTGAGATATGGTTCAAGGTATGGCTCAAGCATGGTTCTTTGAGTGAGAACAAATCAACTTGTGATGTAAATGGGGGAGGGGATGGCCGAAACTTGCATCAGCCATGGGGAGGATTTTCTTGCATTTTAATTGTGGTTTAGAGTTGTGTTTAGGTGTATCTTTGATTAGGATTAAGATTAGGAATTTGTAAGAAAGTGTTTAGGTGAGAAAATGGGTAATCAAGGTTGTCAAGACAAGTTTGAAGAGTGGTCTTGCATCATTAGTGAGTTGTAAACTCATTTTAGTGCATAAACAATTCTAGACACAATTCCTTGATTTAAGGAATTGGAGAGAGAAAACACTATTTAAGATTCTAAAAGTGAAATCTTGAGTTTTAAAAAGAGATTTAAATCTAATCTAAGTAATTTTAGGTTCTAATTAATTTTAATAGTTTATTTTGACTCTAGATTAATTATGGAAATTAATTAATCTTCGATTAGAGCCTAATATTGCTTAGGTTTGCTTAATTACATCATTAAGCTCAAAAACACTATTCTAGGAGCAAAATCATAATTTTGCGCTAAACCTGCCCGGGACTACCGGGACTCAAACAGATGTTTTGAAACATGTAAAAACATGGTTTTAAACCTCTGGGGAAAGTTTCGGGCTCAAACGGCACCTTTACCCGTATAAAAACGCTGTAGGGGTATTTTGGTCATTTTGACCCGAAACTGCAGAAAATGAGACTTTCGCCTCCGAAACCATTCAAGGGCCATTCAATCCCCTTCAAAGATTGAGTTGGCCCTTCGAGGGCTGCCAGGCTGGCCATCCTAGAATTCTGGGCCGAAAATGGCCTCAGGGGCATTTCGGTCATTTTCCTCTCGCATGTAAAATCTGTATGCTATACATTAGGAGTTAAATTTAGAGATAAACTTGATTAGGTATTTGTTTAGGAATTGGTAAATGAATGTTTAGGTACGATAACAAATTATTAAGGCCATGCAAGACAAGATTAAAGAGTTGCCTTGCTCAATTAGTGGGAGTTCACCTTTATTATCAAGGAATTTCATCACATCATGGTTTCCATGATTTAAGGAATTGAAGAGAGAAAATACTATTTCATTTGATATGACACTATTTCATTTTGAGTTTCTTTAAGTAATCTTAGACCCTAATTAATCTTAATTAATTATTTTGACTCTAGATTAATTATTAGAATTAATTAATCTTTAATTAGAGCTCAATATTGCTTAGGTTTCTTTAATTACACCATTAGGCCCATAATGCACTAGTTAGGGGTAAAATGGTAATTTTGTATAAAAACTCCCCGGGTTCACCAGGGCTTATATAGATATTAAATATTTCTTAAAAATGGCATTCCAAACTTCTGGGTGAAGTCCGGGCCCACTCAGCAATTAATTCTATGTTAATTAACTGCAAGGGTATTTTGGTAATTTTATGTGAAAAAATCAAAAATTGAGATTTTCATCTCTAACAATACACAGAACACAATTAATCCCCTTTAAGCACTAAAATATTCCCTCGAGGTTTGCCTGGACTGGCTTTCCTCAATTCTCGGGCAGAAATGACTTCAGGGGCATTTTGGTCATTTGTACATAGGGGAAAAATCGGGGTGTTACATGAAGCATAGATTAGCAACATCCGTGTCCTCCTAATCTTCTGACATTTCCTTATCTTCTTCTGATTTGGTCCAGGTGGCTAGCATGCCCTTTTTCTTTGATGCGAATTTTTTCTACGGGCCTTTAAGTTTGGGACAGTTTGGTCTAAGATGACCTTTTTTCCCACACTGAAAACAGATAACACCTTCAAGCCTTATCTTGCCTTTTCTATACTTTCTGAAGTTGATATCTCTTTTCTTCTTCATTTTTCCTCTCCAAGCTTTGGACATTCCTTACAAGCATGGAAAGCTTATTTTCATCTTCTCTATTTGATTCATCAACAGTCTCATCCTCCACATCAGAGACTTCAGCAACTTTCATTGCCTTAGCTTTATACGTTTTGTTGATGAGACGACTTCAATGCCATAGACCTGCTCTTTTTGTTAGATTCACCATGGATTTCAGAAAGCACAACTTCATGGGTTTTAAGTGACCTAATAAGTGCATCCAGGCTAAGAGTTTGAAGGTCCTTTGCTTCAGTAATGGCTGTGACCTTCAACAGCCATTTGGCAGGGAAGCTTCTTAAGATTTTTCTATCCATTTCCGAGTTAGAATATCTTTTGCTTGGACCCTTTAGTTGGTTTACAATATGTATAAAGCTTGTGGTCATTTCATCAATATTCTCTTGATTTATCATTTTAAACATTTCATATTGATGGACTAACATACTGATCTTAGTTTCTTTCACTTGATCAGTCCCCTCATGTGACAGTAGAGTTTGCTATTGGTCACAGATAAGAGCTTGGGAAGGCTATTATAAAGACTATCCTTTAACTTTCTCAGTTTGAGAAAAGGTTTTAGTGGAACTCAACAGTTGTTGAGAATTAGATGTATGCAGGTTAGCTGAATCAATATAAAAACTTTTGTGCAATATCTTCTTCTCCTTCATCTCTTATTTAATTACTGCATTGCTTATTACTCTGTGTTTTTTGGAAAGCTTACTCTTATGCATTTTATTATATATCCAAGTTCAAAAAGTTTACTTTCTCATATATCTAACGTTGTTTCCACTACACTTCAAGTTTAATACTTGATAGTAATTTGTTTAAGTTTTTCAAAAACAGGAAAGGGAAAGAAAAAAGAAGCATGACTCAATCCTCTTTCTTGTGCGCTTTTCTATCTACAACTCTTACTTGTTCTTATATTTGTGGTTCTATTCATTTTTTTCCTATCTTTTCGTAATGCATGCTCTTTTTTTTGTGTTTTTGGACACAATCTCTTGCAGTGCCTCGCAATCTTTTCACAACTTCTCTGCACACCTATTGTAGACTTTGCCTAGGCCTAATATTAATGGACTGGGCATCAGTTTCTAAGCCCTAGAAGGACCTAACTGCTCTTATCACACCCCTATATCTCTATAAATAGTCCATTGGGCATAGTATTATATGAACAAAAAAGTATACCTAATTCCTTTGTTTCTGTAAATCTTTTGAGCACTCCCTAACTTGATCATCGAAGTCCTTATAGATACATTTGCATGGCATTGTAAGTAGTGGATGTGGGACTCAAATACCTTTGCTGATGTAACAATGCCAGACTAGATGATAGTATAAAGAGGTTTCATATTGTATTAATGTATAAAAATTAAACTCGTTAATTTATATGATAAATTCATTGCCCTCCTAAAGTTTTTTTTTTAAATTCCAGCCACACTTATAAATAAAATTGTTGAACAAATTTAAATAATTTTAAAGATTTATTTATTATATAACAAATACTTATATTGACTAAGAGTAAAAGAAAATATTTATTCTGATCTATTTATTAATCGATATATAAATTATATGAGTCATTGTTATCTTTAATTATTAATAAATAGAATATAGTAAATATTTTGTTTTGTTTATAGAGCTCAAAAGAGTATCTCATCTAGTGTAGCCTAGAAGAGCTTGAAATTTAAAATAATAAGCCCAAAATGGGTGAGTGTAGATTAGAAAGAAACTCGAACAAATTTGGGGGTCAAATCGTACATCAAACAAAGTAAATAACTGACCAAAAAAAAAACCGAAATAATAAATGATATCCCTAATTGCGGTAAGAATGTTAGTCTAATTAACCAAAACCTTCCTCGCGTCGGGGGGAAAAATAAAAGGGAAAGAAGAAAACCTTTCTCCTGCATCTTAGAGTCGGAATAGCGGAGAACTAGAAACGTCCAATATACTACCGTGGACTGCAGACCTGAGAGGAAGGTAGGCTCTCTTCTTTATCACACTATCTATCCCTCTATTTTCTTCTGGTCTGGGACAAACCCATATTCTGACATATTCTGACCCATTCAAACTACTGTTTCTGCTGATTTTTCCATGTCCTGACTTCTCCCTTTTGTGTTTAATTTTCTGTGAATCTATTTGTGTACTAAATTGAAAATCGAAGAATGTTAGACTTTTTTCCCAGCGGCTGTACATCTGAATAGCTTGAAGATGTAAACGGTACCATGGTTTTTTCCTGGTGAAATTTGTAATTGACGGATGCTTTGGTGTATCAAGATGTTAAATTCTTATGTTTCTTGTAGCCATATACATACATAGCAATTACGTATTTTTGGGGTTTGATAATGAATCTAGATATATAGTTTTATCCCAATATTTCGAATTCTTTCTTCGATTTCAAGTAGATTCTCTGCCTATTGGTTATTTTTACATTTGATAATTTTGAACGTTGATGTTGGATGCTAATTGGATTGAAGTACACCGAACTTACTATGTATTTTTTGGCCCATCGTCTGATTATATAGTCTAAGACTATGTATGGAATTAATATTGAATTAATCCCAGTCTTAGGTCAATGTTCCTATCTGCTACTCATTTTATTTAAGCTTACTATGCTTGCCTGTCTCCAACTGACACATTTTTGTTTCTAAACAAATTGCATTTGTTTGTATTCTCAGTCCTCACATGCTCAATAAAACGCATATGATTTGCACACGTTTTTTCTTTATTATTAATTTTTTTTCCTTTATCTGCAGAGGCCTTAAGAATATGAGTGGCATGCAACTGCAAAGTGGTTCCTCTGCCTTGAACTTGCAAGGGTCACACCAAAATGAAGGCTCAGTGGCTGTGGCAACTGGTGCAGAGCCAAAGCCAAAGAAGAAAATCTGCTGTGCTTGCCCCGAAACTAAGAAGTTACGAGACGAATGCATAGTAGAGCATGGTGAAGTGGCTTGTACAAAATGGATTGATGCTCACAGACAGTGCCTCCGTGCTGAGGGATTCAATGTCTGAGAATGGTAATAGAAAAACAGAAAAAAGAAGACTATAGTAGAATAACTCAGTTGATTTTCTGAAGTTGGTGAGGATTTTGGATCACAGATTATTTATTTTGAAATTGCATGAGGATGATTGTTGAAATTCGGAATAAAAGCAGGGAAATTGATTGCTACATGCACTTTATAACTGAACTAACGTGTTACTTTTTGAATCAGGAGGTTCTACCCTCGTAGTCTTGTTGATGTAGAAACAATAGAAAGGAAATAATAGCTGCTATATCTTTATTATAAATTTTAAAATATTCTATACAATAATTAGGTGTAATTTATTTTTGGATTCTGATTTCTTATTGATTAGTCTGAAGGATTATTAATGGGCTTGGGTCAGTAGTAATTGGTGTCAATAATTATACTTTGGGAGTTGTTTTAGTTTGCTGTCATGTAAGTTGTGCCTAGGAAGTTGTAGTTATGAGTGTAGGTTGGAATCCCAATGACGGTCATGAAGTTTTGAAAGGTGAAAGTTATTAGCTTGCTTTATTGAATATAGACTTCAATCATTTTATGGGGAGCCTTTTCTTGAATATAATTCAGAATTATTGAGAACTCTCTTCTCTAGCCGTTTGTTACACCAGAAAACCAGCTATTGAGCTGCGTTTCACTGTTTTTTCTTCTCAGTCTTTTTTTCTATTCCTAAGTCGTAACCTGCCTAAATTCTTGTCTTACATCAATTTGGCTTCAGAAATCATATTCAATTCGTAGGATTATTGATCAACTCACGAATGAGGTGCAGAACCTGCATAGTGAACAACATGAAGTTTGAATTGAAATACAAGAAGGAAATCTAGAATCCCTAAAATGAGAGTTTGAGAAGATGAGGAGCAAATAGACCCGTTGTATGCTCCTGTGACTGAGAGTCGTGATATGCATGGATGCCGTGGAATTAAGGAATGTCTGGTAAGAGCTGTTTGATTTGAATTCTGATTCGTAGCAGCTAAACCCTTGATCTAGACATTGGTGACAAGAAGAGGCAAATACAAAACATCCTCCTTGTTGGTTCTAGCATAGTTTGGAATTCTCCTCCTATCTTTGCCTATCCAGATGATGATATTTCAAAAGATTCCTACCTGGTTGCTTGTGATTGTGTTCTTTCGCTAATTAATGAAGTGGAAGTTGTGTTTTATGATCTATTCTTTAAGAAGAATTGAAGAGGAACAATACATGTCAATCTACCATTCAATCCTTTTTGTTCCCCCTAACTAATGATGCTCTAAATTCTGCTGGAGTGAAAAGATCTTTTGTTCTTAAACTTGTTGATTTTATTGACGCACAACTATGTGATTCTTTGTCTCTCGTCTCAGAATTTGTCATGGAATGGTTAAGATTCAGGAGAATGTGAACTGAATTTTATAGAAAAGATCCTTTGTTTGCGCGTTTGGTTATGCTATTTGGAGACTCTAATACTCCTTAGTCCCTACTCATTCATATATGAAATGAATCACATCTTTTTTCCAATGATAGGCAGATTGGATGGTTTTAATTTTTGAGTAAATAGAGGAAAAGGGTTTGTTTGGTTTCTATTTTAATATCCTGTTTTCAACCCGTTTCTTGTATTTGGAAACAATGAAAAATTAAAAAAAAAATTGGGGTTCTTTTTTCCATTTTCAATTCCTAATTTCAATCTGTTTCCAGTTTTTTAAGATTTTGTGTAGCAAAATAATCCTGTTTCTTATTTTTATTTTTTATTTTTACTATCTCCTTCATAAAATTTTGAAAATGAGAAGTTAACTGAGAATAGAAAATGGAAACTTGAATTGATTTCCTGTATTTTTTGTTTTTCAGATTTTTATGAAGAAAATAGTAAAAATAGTTAAAACCCAAAAAAAAAAGAAGTCACGTTTCCTGTTTTCAACTTTTTTTTTTTTTTGCACGAAGCCAAACCAACCCTACTTTAATTTCCTTTTTTTATTTAGTCTTTTCACTATATACTTAATGATATAATGATGAATAAGAAACAAACTAAAAAGGGGACTTGAAAATAAAATATAAAAACACAAACTAAATAGTTACTAATGATTTTGATGAAGACTTCATTGCTGGGGAATTGGAAGGGTTATTGCTTTGTATGAGAATGTTTTCTCAAATTTTGGCATGCATGCTTACATTTTAGCATAACAGTTATTTATACTCATAATACATGAGATATTATTTTGATTCACATTTCATCTACTGTTGGATGGGGTGTGGACCTCCTTCAAGTACGGTTCACATTTCATCTAATGGTGGATGAAATGTGACAAAGATATCCATGCCTTATGAAAGATAAATAATATTTTTCTTAGTATAATCCAATGGGACTAACCTCTCTATCCATGAGACTATGACCTAGCAAAATTTTCTTGCCAGAACCTACCTTCTCTTCACCTCGAGGGAATTGATGTAGGAGCAGTGGAAAAGAAAAGAATTGATTGCTGGCTTACCTTCATAATTTTAAGATATTTTATATAATTTTTGCAGCTTCTGTTTGTGGATAACATTTTATGCCTGATTTATTTAATTTAAGAATTCCAGTTTCGTAATTTACTATCTAGTTGTGCCTTGGAAGTTGTAGTAAACAATTGTAATTTGGAACTCGTAATAAGGTAATGAAGTCTGAAAAATGAAAGGCTTAGCCTTTTCGATAAAGCTAAACTTCAATCTTTGTAATTGGGAGCCTTTTCTTGAATATAATCTAGAACTACTAAGAACATTATTTTTTTCCTGTTTTACACCAGAAGACCAGCCATTGAGCTTCCCATCACTTTTTCCTTTGTTTTTCTTTATTCCTTGGATCTGAAGCATAGGTAGGCTAAAACGACAAATTACCTTTACGGGGTCTGGTTGTGTCTTGTGTGTTGGATATCCCTAAGTAAGTACCAAATCTCTTTTCCCAAAAAAAATCATTGGATATGGTGATTGGGTATGTGATCTTCAAATTTTTGTTTCTGGGCCCCTTTATTGCTTCTCTCTTTTCCAAATATTTGATGTGGATAAGAACTTCGAATGAATAATTAGATTAGGGTTAAAATATTGGATTAATGGATGGCTATGAGCCTGTTCTCTACTTTGAGTTTCTCTCTTTCCTTTCATTTTTTTCTTTCTTTTAATCTGAATGAGTTATTGAATATATATAGAAATTATGTGATTAATTGATTATTTAATAGGTATTTTCACAAGTTTTAATAGCTGGCATGTTAAAAGGGGTGACTGGTAGTCAAAATAGTAGTTCCTCTGGTGTATTTTCTTCATCATGTGAAATTTATAAAATTTCTAATTTTCTACATGTATCTATCACGTACTTGTATCCTAGCTTTTGAAAAAATTTCGTACTCCGTCTCCATATCTATACCTAGTACCCTTACTGGTACCGGTAAATACCCATATATTAGCAACATAGTTCCTTGGTAGCCTATCTCTAGACCCGTCCTACGCTACTTGTTGAGATTGAAATAGATATAAATGAAATTACAAATTGATTAACATAGTTCCTTCTGTTCTGTGCTTTAATTTTTGCTGTATAGTGAGTAGTTATTCATTTTGCACTCAAAATCAACTGGTTTGCTCATAAATGCTGTTAATCAATTAGTCCCCTTCCCCGGTTTTGCTTCCCCCTTTTCTGGATGATCCCTCTCACTGAGGGGCAAACATAGTTAGGTGCGTTTCCTGTTTTCATTTTTTGAAAAGCATTTTCATTTTCAGATTTTTAAAATTAGAAATTGTATTTGGTTTATAAAAGTATATCTTGTTTTCAGTGTGTAAAAACAATGAAAATATGTTTGGTTTGTCTGATTTTAAAATAATAATATTATATTTGTTATTGAATAATAAGAGACCTATATATTTTTATGATTTGTACATGATAAATATTTTAAACATTATAGTCTTATTGTATTGCTTATTTAAAAAATTGCTAGAAATTTTTGCTTAAAGGTGATAAACCATAAATCATAAATATTAAATGTGTTATATATAATATTAATTAAATGCTATAAATAAAACTTTCACCACAAAAATTACCTGTAATGATAAAAATATATGTAGAATATATTTGATTTTTGAGTTAATTATTGTCTTTGTTATACTTCATGTATCAATTCATCAAAAAGATACAAAAATAAAGAGAAACGCATCACATATCCAAAAGATGCAAAAAGAGATTGTCTTTAATTATCTACGATAATTATCCCATAACTCATTGGCTATTGACTTCCTAACTTATGCCATTTGAGCTGCATCAGTAGCATTGACTTCAATACTCTCTTAATCCACTCTTAAACTTTCTTCATCTTCATTCATGCCTTCATTTTCCATTGCAGTTTGTGATACCATTATGGAGTCAATTAGAGTACTACAAGGAATGCCAAAAGAAACTGAGAGCCTATCTTGGAAAAAGTAAGGCAAAGGATACCATAGCCAAGGCTTTGCACATGACAAGTCCAAGAACAAACGACTTCCTAGAGAACTACTATGCAACTCCTAGAGAACAAATGTGTTTCAATTTGCAAAAATAGGGAAAATTAAGAGATGCCAAATCAATAAACTTGCAAAAACAATAGAAATAATCACAAATATCACAACAGGGAAATGAAGAGATGCCAAATCAAAATCAAAACCAGAGAAAATCAAAATCAATCACAACCAAATGAAGAGAAGCAAAAAAAAGATGCAAAATCACCCAAATAAAGAGATGACAAATTTGATCCAGAGAAAATCAGAGAATCAGAGATGCCAAATTCATAGCAGAACCAGAGAATCAATCACAACCAAAAGTAGAAAATAAATGAAAAAACCCCCAAATGTTGGCTACCAAGAAAACCATAACAGGGAAGAAGAAGAAAAAGAAAATACAAAGGAAAGGAAGACGATCCAGTGGCGCAACGGAGTAGGGAGGAAGAACTGGCAACGCAATGAATATCAGAGACTCGTGGATGCTGCTGCTTTTGCCTTCGCCAATCACCATGATCACCACCAGCCTAGAGGCAGAGGCACCAGAGAGTGAGGGGCTGGAACTTGGAACGTGAGGAGTGATGAGGTCTTTTTACAGGCGACGTGACAAAGAGCACAGGCTTGTGGACGCTGCTGCTTCTGTCGTCGCCAATCACAAAGATCTCCGCAGCCTTGGGATGGAGGCACCTGAGAGAGAGGACTCTGTTAGAGAAGGGAAAAAAGAAATGGAAGTTCATTATTATTACCAACATACCACCGTGTTTTGAGTGAAATTTCGCTCTGACGAAAATATTTCACTGAAAATGTGGAAAGAGGAAAATGGCGTTTTCAGTTTTTCTTCATGAAATATTTTCTATGAATGTTAACCAAACGCATTTTCTTATCTCATTTTCATTTTTAGTGAAAATGAAAACGAAAAAGAGGGAAACCAAACACCACCTTATTTTTTAATAAAATTTAAAGGTGCAGAAATCGTCAATGGTGCTCGTTGTTATATTGATATTCAGTTGATCCTTATGTGGTGATATTTTTTGTCGTGTTAGATTAAGGAGCAAGATTTTCAATGCTTTGTTTCTGAACCCTAAATCAATTTGTCTGATGGAGCCAAACAAGCATGGCATATAAATGCATAAATGTCATTCTTTTGTAAATGTTTGTTAAGACTTTCATACCTTATCATAAATTCAAAAGAATCAGACAATAGTGGATGCTATTCTTCCTTTGATGTATGGATGAAATCTTATATTCAATTCCACCGTCACAATCTCAAATTTGTATTTATGCCAATTATACTGAACTTGAATACCAGTTGTGGTGTTGTTACAATGAACTCCCTTATATAATTCAATGACCTAGAATACATTCTGGAAAACTATGTTGCTGGGTAGCTTTGGACAGCACTTATTTGGAACTTGGAATCCTGTTGGGTAAAAGCTGTGCTTTAGTTGGTAAAAGTTATGGCAGTGTGTATTGTGTACATGATATCAAATGAGCATAGTAATGCGGATGGTAAACAGGCATCCTCAAAGTATTTATACTTCATTGACTATTTTATTCTGTGTACTTCTATTAATTATTACCAGTTTTTGTCAGAGTCAAACTCAAGGTGTCTGTTACCATGCACATTCATTTCAAATCCTTCACATCACTTTTTTTTTTTTTTCTTGTCTAAGAATTTTAGGGAGCCGGTGTTTTACATGTCAGGTGGAAGCTCTGAGCTAATGTAGATTTTGATGTCCATAACAGTGCAAACGAGACTATAAAAGAAGAGGAATGCTTATTTCAGAATGCCACTGCCGTGGCTGTTATATAACTGTGACCGGAACAAGGCATGATTCACAGTGCATTACTTATACAGACACGAAGTACGATAACAGCACACAGGTTTATTTAGTAGAAGATTACACTATTAGTAGGTCTGATTGCCAAGAACATGGCAACTAGATTTGCATATATTCCTTAATGGCCACAGGTGCAGGTTGTGCAAGCGCAGTTAGCACCGCACTTGCACTTCCCATCGTTCTCAGCAGCTGGGACATCCATAACAGTCTCGACGTAGCTGCAAAATGAAAAGATGACGGTCACTATAAGCATTTTTGTGTGTTTAGTTTGAAACCAAATACAATGAATGCCAGAAGTAAACGTTACCTCTTCTCAGTCTCTACGACGTCAAAGCCGTACTTGTTCCCCTTCCTGAAAAATAAGATCATGTGGGGTTATAAGTAAATCGAAGTGTCAAACTTTAATGGGTAACAGGAAAACAGTGTCTCAAAGCAAACTTTTTCCCATTTCTCTTTGCAACTATACTTCTACATGGATTAACTCTCCAGAGACCAAGTGTTTATGGTGATCCTGAAGCGAACTACACGCATTAGTTTTTGCTATACATGCAAACATCGAGAAGGGGAGCACTTACACACACTGGCTTTTGTCAGCGCAGTCGCAGTTGCCGCAGGTGCTCGACATGTTTGGTTTTGAGGAACAAAGAAAAGCACTAGATATGAACTTTAGCTGTAGAATTCAAAGCTTTGTATGCTGCTATGCTTCCAAGTTTTAGACCATGACCCTCTATTTATAGTGGTGAAATGGAGGAAATCATAGTGGGGGAGGTGTTCATTGATTGGAGTTCCTCTTTTGTTCTGGACCTCACGAGGCATGTCAAGAGTAGACGTCTCTACAGAATTCTTATCTGAAGGAATAAATCATGGAGGCCCGGCCTTGTGTGCTCCTCTCATGTCAATTTTAATTTGGTTCTTGAGCGAGGCAGTCACGCAATGATATTCTGATATTCCACTGCTTTTCGGTTCAATTATGTCTCTCTCTATTCAGGTATAATGGCAATCAATAATATCAATATATTACTCTCGTTGTTCGCAATATTGTAAACTACTTCATTCTAAACTACTTTATTCTAATTTGGTGTTATTGTTCTTTTTGTCATCCTTTTTACTCCTCCTCCAATTTTCTCTTCTATAATGCTGGTTCTCATGTGCACTTCTAAAAAAATATCAAATAAAGTATCACTTTGGCCTCTGAAATTATAAATGGATTTCATTTTAGTCCTTGAAATTTTGAAATTAATTATTTACTCTCTGAAATAGCGTTCTATGGGTCATTTTAATCCCTAGTCAAACAATTGTCAGTTGACCGTTACATTTTACGGGAGGTGGCATGTTAATTGAGCTCAGTCACCTCTTGTCCGAGCTCCATTGCCATGTCTAGTTGACCTCATCACCTGCCAACCGAGCTCATTCTGTTCTTGGTCGAGCTTAATTGCCATCTCTGGTTGACCTCACAACCTGTCATCCAAGCTTTATCTCCTTAGCCAAGCTTCGCCTCCACTTCGACAAACTTTATTTCTCCTTGGAAGAGTATCACATTCTCTTAGCCGAGCTCCATTTTCATCTCTGCCTCCTCAGCCGAGCATTAACATACCAGTCGACCTCTGCCTCTTCCTAGCCTAGTTCCTTTGCCATCACCTCTGCTACCTCCTGGCACATGTCACTTAATGTGCCACGTAAGCAAAATGTAATGGTTGATTGATGGTTGTTGTTAAGAGACTAAAGTGACCTACGGAATGTAATTCTAGGGACTAAAAAGAGTTAATTTTAAAATTTTAGGGATTAAAGTGAAGCACGCTTACAATTTCAAGAACCAAAGTGACACTTTACTCAAAATATCTGTAGCCTAAAGTTCTTAAGTTGCCAAATGAGCTTATGACAGTTGTATAATGTAGGGTCCACCTGATAGTAAATTTAAAATGTGGTTTAAACTAATCATGTAATTATTACTATGCTGAAGGAAAAAATAAAGACGATAACCTTAACTCCTTTAACCCATCACTGCCAGCCTCAGCCATCGTGAGCCCAGAACCACCATTGATGGCCGCCACTTCAATATCAATTGTAAAGTGTAACACCCGAAAAATTATTTAAAAATTATTTTAGCTTTATTAGTGAGAATTTCAAAAACTGATAGACATAGCAATGATGAGGATGACCCAATGGACAAGTTGACATACATAGCTTTATTATTGATTTCTAGGCCTGTGGGTGAATAGGAACCATGGAACTGGGGCCAAAGGTGTCCGGGGCTAGGAGAACTAGACTCGAGGATCAAGATAGAGTATTAGGTAATGGGCCTACATAGAGTATTAGGCATGAGGCTCATATAAAGATATTTTAAGTTTATCAGGTATGGTATTTTACCAACTCTATCGAGTTTTGGTGTGCGATTTTTAACACTATAAAAGTTACTTGGTGGTTAAGTAACCTCTACCAATCACATCTTGCCAAGTGGAGGGCAAGAATTGAAACTTGAAAAGCAAATTTTAATCTCGCCCTTTTATTTATTATTATTTTACTCGAGGGTCAATGTTCGATAGAATTTCAGTGTGTAAAAGCTATTTACTCACTAAGTTAACAACTTATCTTGAGACAAGTGAATGGCAATGAGTCATTCTTTAACCAAGGAATCAATCCTAGCCATTCATTTCATTTTTTTTTTTCAAAAAGAAAGAAAGAAAAGCTTGAAAATAGATAAATACTACCACTAAACTCAGGATAAACACAACATATCCAACCTTATCACTTCATCATCTTTATTTTTAGCCAAGAGGTAGAAAATGCAACCCCTCTATTGTTCTTCCTCCTAAGCATCCATTAACAAGCTTAAAGCTTCAAAAACCTTAGTCCAAAGTTTCTAAACCTCAAGCTTTATTCACAAAACTTGTTCTACTCATCACCACTTACAAAACTAACTGATTGGAATTTCAATTCCTCACCATTCCTTACCTTGAAATCTCATACTCCATTGCTTAAGGAAGGGTTAGGTGCTGTTTGGAGGGCCTTGAAGTGAGGAAACCATTCCTGGAAGACCCTTGGAGCTAGAAGCCCTAAAGCTTCATAAGTAGGGCTTTCTTTGGTCTTTTTCCTTCAAAATTTATTCTGAAAATTTCTGATTGATTTTGGTCTGAAACTTTTGGGTATATTGGTTGATAATACATAGACGTTGATTTTTTTGATTGGGTGGAGTAATTGGATGGTGACAGAAAACCCTTTTTGGCAAAACAATTTGAAACTAGGTTGCTAGAATTCCCGGAGTTTCATAGGCAAAGATGAGATTCTTGAATTTTCTAAAGCGTTTGTAGATGTTTTCTTGAGCTGAAAATTTATATGATGAAGTTAACATGTTAAGATGTTTTATATATTTTTCTTGGGTCTTAAAAATGACTTTTTAATTTTTTCTAAAGATCAGAAATCAAGGCAGTTAGGGTTTTTGCCTACACAACCAAATCTGAAGCTATGAATTTGTCGAATTTTTTTACCATAGCAAATGATTGATTTTTCCTTTGAAATTTTTACAGGGTGTCGAGGAAATATTGAAGTCCAACCTTGAAGTTTTGTATGATTTGATATATTCATTTGATGTGGTAGTAAATTGGAAACTATGGCTATTGGCTGTAACTAGGGGTTTCTGACCTCCGAATTGGTCTAAGTTTTTTAACATAGTTAAAGAACGATTCTTGCTCTGAAATTTTTATAGGACCTTAGTGGCATATTGAGGTGTCATGGAGAATTTTTATAGCCTTTGAATTGGTTACTTGATATGGAAAATAAATTTTGTTACTTAAGTGAAAAATCTGCTATTGTCTTTGAAATAAAATGATGCTTTGAATTGATGAAATGCTGGCATTTGGTGCTAGTATAACATGAGTACTTGAATATGAATAATTGAGCAAGTGAAATTTATTGATGATTTTAGGTACATATAGATGTGAATACCTATTACAATTGCTCCTATGGGAGAGAAAGGTATAAAGATTATGTTTCTTAGGCTAGAGAAAGTAAATCCGGTTTGTTGGGGAAAGTAAACCTGACTACCCTTGAATTGGGTCAAGAAAGTAAACCTGGTTAGGAATAGGCCTATGTGAGGATTAGAGAAAGTAAATCCAATAATCATGTCTAGGAATGAGCTCAGTCTTGAAAAGCAGTCTATTACCCTAAAGTGGTCAAAGCCACAAAAGTCGAGGGCAAGATAAGTTGATGTAGGAATTGTTCAAAGTAGTCCTTTATAATATGTGCTAAGTGAATAATTTTAACTTCGATATTAAAGCCAATATGCTTAATGTAGGTGAAGATATGCATAAGAAGGGGGGATGAATCGTGCATTGATCCTTTTTAGTTTTCTGAAGCTTATGAAAAAGATTACTATCAAGTATAAAACTTGAAGTGCAGCGAAAACAAAGTTAGTGGCTTTAGAAAATTACTTTTTGAACCTTATTAAGTGAAACACTCGATGTTAAAAGAGATATCATAAAACGAGCAAGGTAAGAATAAAATTGATAATAAGATAACGAGGCAATAAAAGAAAATAAAAGAGATCAGGGTAAGAAAGAAGAACATGAAGGATTTTATACTGGTTTGGCTAACATATCAACATCCAGTACTCAATAACTGTTGAGGTTCCAATATAATAACAATTTTCTCAACCTGAGAAAGTAAGGATGGATAGTCTTTTCATTAGCCTTCCCAAGCTATCATCCAAGGATTTCAGAAATCACCTGTAACTGATGATTTTGAGTAGTTCTTGTAATGCCCTAATTTTTCCCGTGTCTAAATGACCAAAATGCCCCTAAGGTCATTTTACCGGGAAAATGAGGATTGCTGGCCTCGACCATCCTCTAGGGGATGTTTTGATGTTGAAGGGGGATTATATGTGTTATGTGTGCTAATAGAGCAGAAGAATCTCATTTTGAGTTCCAATGCGCAAAATGACCAAAATGCCCCTGTGGCTAATTAACACAGAATTAAGTGTCAATTGAGCCCGGACTTCACCCAAAAGTTTGAAATGATGTTTTAAGTGATGTTTAACATCTGGTTGAGCCCGGATAGTCCCGGAAAGTTTTTGTGAAAAATTACTGTTTTGCCCCCGACTAGTGCTTTTTGGGCCTAATGACACGATTAACGAAACCTAAGCAATACTAGGCTCTAATTAAAGATTAGTAAATTTTAATTACTAATCTAGAGTCAAAATAATTAATTGAGGATAATTAGAACCTAAGATTGCTTAGAGAAACTCATAATCCTTTTCTTAATTTAAGACTTTATGTCACATTTTTCATGAGTAGTAAAATCCCTATTTCAATTTCCTTAAATTATGGAAATGGTCACGTGATGAGATTTCTCCCTAATAAAGGTGGATTTTCATTAATCAAGAAAGAACACTCCTTAACCTTGTCTTGAGTAGCCTTGACCATTTACTTTTTCACCAAAACATCTAATTACAATTCTTAATCAATTACCTAATCAAACTTATTCCCTAAATCATGTCATAACACAAATGAAATAACAAAATCTCCTCCCTAAACCCCTTAATGAAACTGGCCACACCCTCCTCTATTCATTCCATCACATGTTGAAATTTTACACATACAAAGAACCATACTTAAGGCTATACCTAGCCATGCCTTGAACCATATCTATCCATACCCAAAGCCATGCCATGCAAAGAGATATTTTTCTCTTCCTTACCCTTCAAATTGCAGCCGGCCACCCCCCATTGCACCCCCTTATGTTTTATTTTTCTATAAATAGGCATTAAAGGAAGCTTGCAAGAACACTTGCTCAAACTTGCAACCTCAAGTTTTCTTTCTTTAAGCTCAAGAGTTCTTCTTCTTCTTCTCCAATCTTCCAAGAGCCACCACACTCCACCACTTTTCAACCCCCAAACCACCACACAACCACCATAGATATTCCCTTAAACACATAACCCCTCCACTTCCAAGTTCAAACCAAAGACACATATTCTTTCCTTTTTCTCTTTCTTGGCCGAAACCACCATTAAAGCACTAAGGAAGATTTGTTCTCCTCATCTCATTTCCAAGACCAAGCCTTTATCTTTTCAAAGAAAAATACCTTTGATAAGGAGTTGTTTTAAAGATTTCTACTCTTTTCTTTTGTTTTACTCTTGGTTTAAGATGTTATAATGTTGATTCTTCCTCCCTTCTCCTCATTTTCGGTTCTTCATTCTCCTTTCCTTCCTCTTTATTTTCGGCCTTGATGGTTTACATGATGGAGAGAGCATGGCTTGATGATGAGGATCTTGGGTGTTAGTTGTAAGACCATCATTTATTTGACCTCTAAAGCTTGAAGGTTTCACTTTTAAGAGTTTCTAGCAAATAATGATATTATGTTGTTTTGAAGAGTTAAATGGTAGTCTTGACCCTAGGACTCAAAGAGATAATAAATGGAGTGCATTCATATTTATATTTCAAGTCCTTGCATCTCATATTCATATTTATGTCATCACCTAAATAACTAATCTCAAAGTCTACCTATTTCAACTTTAAAGTTGATTGTTGATTTAGAGTGAATACTCTATGCCGCCTAGAGCATTAAAATAAAGAATTGAGCTTGCATTCATATTTACATTTCCTTGCCTAGCGTGTTTACTTCTCAAGCCATCACCTAAACTTAAAGATTAAAACTAGAGCTTGCATTTTCATATTTATATTCAAGCTTTGCATATCATTATTTATGTTTCTCTTGCCACCACCCTATACTGCCAAGATTGAAAACGAAGCTTGCATTTCACGTTTAAATTTATGCCATCACTTAATTAATCTAGTGCTCAAGACTCACCCTTTCAACTCATACGAGAACCTTGACTCATGGAATATATATATATATATATATATATATATATATATATCTTATTAAATATAAACATCCTTTTCTTAAGCTCTCTAATTATGCTACTGATCTAAGGTTATTAATTATGTTACCAAGAGGATAAGAATTGATTATAAGGGCATTCCTTGATCCAGAAATAATTCTAAGAAAGACTAGTTACTAGAAATGCTTGCTTCACAATTTTGTATGCTCTTAGGGAATTAAACTTTGCTTTCGGTTCAAAACTTTCCAGAATTGACATATGTTGTTTGGAGTGCTCTTAACATACAAAAATTGTTATTGATAGGTATGCTAATCATTGGTGATAGTTAAGGAAAGTTTAATAACTAGAAAGAACCGAAAAATGTAAATTCTAGGACTCTTTAAAAAAAATATATACTTTCTGTTACAGTATGTGATACTTAAGTAAAAATGACATTTAACACTTAGTGAATATATAGGAATCACCCATAATTGGCTTAGAAATTAATTCTAGCATCATAGAAAAAGCCAGTAATGAGGAAGGGTCAAAAACATGTTTTATAAGAACACCGAAATGGTTCATTTTGTTTTTATTTCAAATCTGTCTAGATTTGCTTAGTGATGCTCTTAGGTTAATAATGAATGAGAATTCTTGTATTTGATCCCTTAGATACATAAAACGAAAAATATGAAAGTTGGGTTTACCCGATTTAGAGGTTAAATCGTTTATGAAGCAAAGAAAGTACTTATCCTGTAAAATGTTATGATTTTCCATATGCTTGAAAATTAAGAGAAATTGATGCTCTACATGTTTAGTTATTTGATTGTGAGAATTGATATGGCATGCTATGATTTCACTTGAAAGACTTAGCTCTGTCGATAGGACCATAGATGACATCCATCTGATATAAGACTATTTGATGTGCTTGAGAATGCTTGGTGTGCCCTCTTAATTCGCTGAGTATTTCAAGATCAACTTCAGGGATTTTGCTACGATATAGGCCATTGGTTGTATGGCGATGTGCTATCCGACATTGTTTGATTTTCAACTTTGTTATTACTTTTTAGTATTTCCTGATTTGTAAAATAAAGAGGTTGTTTCACATAAAACTATTAGATGGGTAGAAAATGACTATCGTACTCATACCATGAAGAGTTCAAGCTTAAAACATTATGGCATGTTGGGTTTAGCTCAGCAGTGTAGCTTCTATTGCAAATTGTTTATGTTTTTCAACTTTTCAACCAAATTATTGACAATGAAATGGATTTTAATTTATATAAGAAAAATGAAATTGATTTTAGTAGGGATTTGCAGTCATTAGACTAGATGCACATGTATGTCATTAGTTTTTACTTGTGCTATGATGACTTATGTGTTGACTTTGCTCTTTATTAGGGAAGCACATGTAAAATTGTTTGACTTTTTTTTGGGTACAATAATGAATGTCATTGCATTTGCTCTGTTTTCTTAATGAGTAATGAATGAAGATCAAAGAGAGAGTGTAAGCAGAAGAGAAGAGACTTGCAGGGTAAATACTAGTGAGAATACAGGCAGCAAGTGAGTAAGTAAGTGCTGTGCGACTTTCTCTCTGTGTGTTTGGTTAACACATATTTTTGTAGTTGGTAGTGTGAATGAAATCCAAAGACAGAAACTAGAAAAAGAGAGAAAGAAAACAGCATAGTAATAGCAGTAGCAATCAAAGTGTGTGTTGTAAGCAGGTGCACTACACTGCCTATGATTAGTCAAAATGCTTTTAGCTGCACGCGCTGGGATTGGCTCCTCCTTCAACTTGGTTGCTAACCTTTGCTTTTATATCTGATCACATTTACAACACAACTGATGATCTCAAACGAAAGGAGCCAAGTCCATCCATCCATCTAACTTTGATAGATGTTATCCGATCCACTGCTAACCTAAAACACTCACTAATAGGCCTCTTTCTCTCTTATCTCTCTCAAACTAGATCACATGCATGCTGATCATTACTTCCTATTTTATATTTTATGATTATTATTATTATTAGTTTATTATTCTTTCTTTTTATTGTTTTGTTTTAATATATATATATATGTATGCCTTTACTACTTTAATTCTTATATTCAGCTCCATCATGTTTGTTTTCTTGTATATTTCGTATGCTTAGTAATATAATTTACTTTTGGGGTATTATATATGTATGCTTAGTAATTTAGGCATTATGATTTTATATTATTTAAATTACTAGTATCCGGATTCTACTGGGGAAATTTAGATGTTGATGTTGATGTTAGAAATTTGGTCATCGCTATAGGAAGAGGATTGGGGAAATTTGTGAGTCAGAAGATTAATCCTAATAGCGTGCCATGACCCGTGCTTGTTTTCATTGGTCACTACTTGTCCTTTGCTAACATGATTATGTTACTGCCTCACTCTTTCTTTTTTGTCTCATTAACTTTTTTTGGCTGCCAGCAATTTTATGAACACAGAGGGGAGATACAATTTTATGATCCTCTAGACTCCCCAAATTAAAGGTTATGAGAGGTGATCCAACAAGGAAATTATTTTTTGGACTCCCCGAATTAAAGGTTATAAAAGGTGATCCTATTGCCCCCTATCCCGTACTCTAAGAGTCGGGTGTTAACTTATCATAGGATAAGATTATGCTAGTGACGACTAGTAAGGTATGAGCTCATAACCTAAAACTCTCAAAAGGCAAGAGAAATAGGGTGGCCCTAAATGAGAGAAAGAATAAATCTAAGTCACCTAAAAGATAAATGGAAGAAAATCATGTTAGAATTGTTATGATCCATGAGCATCTCTTATGATTGGAATTAGTAGATTGTACCTTGCATTGCCATGCATTCCATGATAAGGTATGTTGCATTCATGACATCCAAGATGCATACTAAAATGAATGGGCCTCGGTAAATGGTACTTTAGAACCTTAAAATTGAACCTTATGCATGTTCACCTTTTTATAAAGAGACCCGAGGTTCCTAAAAATGTAGACGATGACACTAAGATAGGAGAAAAACTTACTGAGATTCTTTGTCAAGTTTCTCACTCTCTCTATCTTTTCTTTCCGTTCTGTCTTCAGAGGACGATGGCAGCCTTCATGATTTACATTGATGCACTGACCTGAGAGCTGCATTTTGATGCCATGCACCAGTCCTATCATTTCGTTGGTTGTTGTTCAGTCAATCTGTTTGTATTCCTGGATTGCCCTTTTCCTCAGCCGGTTACTAGCTTCCGGTTCTCGCCATCCTCGCCCTTCGCCGATGAGCTACTATTCGAGCGCACATGCCCCCGTGGAGAGCGTATCCATTGTACCCTCGTTGCTGCCTCCGTCGTACGTTCCCCATTCACCCATGGCCTTTTCTGAGACCGACCTCTCCGAGACAAGCATCTCATCCATGGGGTCTTCCCCCACCATACCCATGGAGTTAGGTAGCGAGGCTACTATGATGCAGCCACTTCGAGGAGGCAGGGTGAGGATGGTACCCCATTGTGGAGCACATGCCCGACCCTTTCACCGCTTGGCCACTCTAGTCGAGCTGGCTCAGTGGGTTAGTTATGTACCTCTTTTTGATGGGCAAGAGTCGAAGCTGGCAGCTAACTCTAGTTCACACACCCGTACATGTATAGGATAACCTTCTTTTGCTTTTAGAGGTTATCTATTTTAGATGCACTATTGTAGATAGGAGATTCAAATGTATTTTCTTTTTGTTATGCACAGATGACTGTATTAATGCTACTACTACTTCTTCGGTGTATGGTATAACTATTTATATATCTAACTGTGACGTTGTTTCATTTATGGTTTTATGTTCCTTTGATATGTCGTGATTCCCCTTTTGATTTTTTGCAAGGCAATGATGTAGTTTACTTTATGCGTGCGTATGGCTCACATTTTCGTTTTTCATTCAAAGAAGGAAAAAAAAATTTTACCCATATTTTCTTAAGTATTTTCTAAAACCAGAATTAAGAACTGAAATAAAAGAGTAATAACTAATAATTAACTTGAATACATCCTAGGCATTTTGGTATTAGAGCAGTTAGGCTCTCATGGAGCCTGAGGATTGGACTGACTATGCTTCTTAAACATGATACGATAGTTACGTCATGTATAGTGCCTTATTGATAGAATAAGCTATAGGATAGGAGCGCATGACTCCTATATATGTGAATGTGCCATGGTAACTAGCTCACTTTACATGGAGTATTGAGCCTGATCACCTTAGTGTTGTTGTTTTGTGTGCATAGCAACCAATGGCACGTCGATAACAGAATAGGAATCCGACCAACTATAACCAAGACAATGAGATTGCTGAAGCCCTCTGAGACATGGTGAGGACGATGAGGGCTATGTTCGAGAGCCTGGACCAAGACCGCCAAGCTAATGCGGGTCGTGGTCCCAATGTTGCCGAGATCCCTAAGCACGCCCGTTTTGGAGAGTTTCGCAAGGCCAACCCTTCGTCCTTCAAAGGAACCTTGAATCCGAACCACGCTAACGAATGGATAAAGAGCATGGAAAAGATCTTCACTGTGATTCCATGCACAGAGGTGCAGAAGGTGACTTTTGCCACCTACATGTTGGAAGGAGACGTTGGATTCTGGTGGACCGGCGCCCAAAGATTGTTGGAGGCAGCCGGTACCGCTATCGACTGGGAACTATTCAAAGCTCACTTCTATGAGAAGTACTTCCTCGAATCGATGAGAAATGCAAGGGACATCGAGTTCATGCAATTGACTCAAGGAGGAATGAGCATCGCCAGTACACTGCCAAGTTCAAGGAACTCATCAAGTTCTCAAGGATGTATCAAGGGAACCTCGACGAGTATTGGAAGTGTATCAAGTACGAGTTTGAGCTGAAAGTTAAAATCAATGTTGCAGTAGCACATTTGGAGATTAGGGACTTCCTTACCCTGGTCAACAAAGTCGTATCATTGAGGATGGCCAAAGAAAGCTGAGCACGTCAAGGGCAGATGGCTTCACGAAGAATTGGCACCTCAAGCCCCAAAGTTCAAAGCGCCTTGGCCATTGTTTTTTCAACCACCACAATGGCCGCAGCTCAGCCACCGTTCTAGCCCCAAGGTCAGTCAAGAGATTTCTACCATGGAGGATCAAGTGGTAACCAAGGGAAGATGCCTTAGACGACCCCACCGCACTCTAAGACCTCTACCCGCCGCAGTGTGTACCAAGTGTGAAAAACCTCATGGAGACCTACCTTGCCGAGCCGGCCTGGGCATTTACTACCGATACGGGAAGCCCGACCACTTCTCGTGGGAGTGCATAGAGAGAAACCTAATGGCCCCCAACCCTAAGTCACAACAACAAGGAAGGGTCTTTACCCTCAACGCCGAGGAATCGATGAAGTCACGCAACCTCATGGAAGGCAAGTGCAAAATCAATGGTAAAACCTTAATTGTACTTTTTGACTCTGGCGCTACCCATTCTTTTATATCCCACTCTTGTGTTGAATCCCTTAGATTGCATGTTTCAGAACTTCTCTTTGATTTTACTGTTTCTACCCCTACTAGAAAGCCTATTAGAACTTGTAGGTGTTGTCTAAACTGTAGTTTTGTGATTAAAAATAGGTCCTTTGTCTTAGATTTAGTTTGTTTACCTATGAAAGGTCTAGATGTGGTCCTTGGCATGGATTGGCTTTATGCCAATCGTGTAATGTTAAACTGTTATGAAAAATCCATCATCTTCCTTCCTATTCCAAGTGAACCTAGGAAACCCTTAAGCTTTTACATAAATGCTATAGAGGTAAACTGTGATAGCGGAGAAACTAAGGGTTACGTTTTCCTGGCTGCTAGTAATGTAGACTTTGAGCAAAATTTTGATGAAATACCTGTCATGAGGAACTATCCCGAAGTATTTCCTGATGAGATACCCAAGTTTTCCCCCGTAAGAGAAATAGAATTTTCAATAGAATTGCTTCCGGGAATGAGACCCATATCCATAGCACCTTATAGGATGTCTCCTTTGGAACCCATCGAGTTAAAAGCTCAGTTGGAGGATCTACTAGAAAAGAAGTTTGTAAGAACTAGTACATCACCATGGAGAGCCCCGGTGTTGTTTGTAAAGAAGAAAGATGGGAGCATGAGGCTGTGTGTCGATTATAGGCAGTTGAACCGAGTAACTGTGAAAAACAAACACCATTCGCCTAGGATCGACGATTTAATGGATCAATTGAAGGGGGCAGTAGTATTTTCAAAGATAGATCTAAGGTCAGGATATCATCGGATTAGAGTGAGGGATGAGGATATACCAAAAACGGCCTTTCGTACTCGATATGGCCATTTTGAGTTCACTGTAATGTCCTTTGGACTGACAAATGCCCCGGCTGTATTCATGGACTAAATGAATAGGATCTTTAGACCCTATTTAGATCAGTTTGTGGTGATCTTTATAGATAACATACTCATCTACTCTAAGACCTATGAGGAGCATGAGCGTCATTTGAAGATAGTACTAGAGATCCTAAAAGAAAAGAAACTATGTGCCAAGCTAAGTGTGACTTTTGGTTGGAGGAAGTAAAGTTTTTAGGGCATGTAGTTTCAAGAGGAAGCATTGCTGTCGACCCTAGTAAGATAGAGGTTGTGATGAATTAGGAAAGGCCTACCACAGTAATAGAGGTAAGTAGCTTT
Organism: Dalbergia cochinchinensis; assembly: GCA_031216125.1. NCBI lineage: Eukaryota > Viridiplantae > Streptophyta > Magnoliopsida > Fabales > Fabaceae > Dalbergia > Dalbergia cochinchinensis. Next base: position 47,152,612 of record CM062372.1, on the reverse strand, counting down.
TTAGGTTTGGCAGGATATTACTGTAGGTTTATTAAAGGATTTTTCTAGATTTCATTACCCTTAACCAAGCTTACCCGGAAGAATGCCTCTTTTACTTGGACACTGGAGTATGAAAGGAGCTTTCAAGAGTTGAAGCAAAAGTTAACCTCAACCCCTGTCTTAGTGTTTCCTGACCCCAATATACCTTTTGATGTGTTTTGCGATACTTATGGTATCAGTTTACGTTGTGTACTGATGCAAAACAGGCAAGTGGTAGCCTATGCATCTAGACAACTCAAGCCTCATGAAGCAAACTACCACATCCATGATCTAGAGTTATCCACCATAGTGTTTGCTCTAAAGGTATGGAGACACCATTTGTATCGAGTAAAGTTCGAGGTGTTTTCCGATCATAAGAGTTTGAAGTACCTCTTTGATCAAAAAGAGCTAAACATGAGACAGAGAAGGAAGATAGAGTTTTTGAAGGACTATGATTTTGGGCTAAACTACCACCCTGGCAAGGGCAACATAGTGGCCGACGTCTTAAGTAAAAAATCTTTGCACCTATCCCATATGATGGTTAAGGAGGCGGAGTTGATCGAAAAGTTTAGAGACCTGAACCTAGGGATGACCTTGACCACTAAAAGCATAAAGGCGTGCCATCTTAGTATGATGAGTGACTTCAGGAGAAGGATCACTCAAGCCCAATAGGATGATAGAGAGTTTCAAGAAACCCTAAAGGCGGTCAAGGGTGAAAAGTTAAAAGGTTTCGCACAAGATGCTAATGGTGTATGGAGGTTTGAAGGTCGGATCTGTGTCCCGACAAGTGGTAACCTCCAAAGAGAGATTTTGGAGGAAGCCCATAAAAGCCATTTTACCATTCATCCTGGTACCACCAAGATGTATCAAGATCTAAAGAAGATGCTTTGGTGGCTGGGGATGAAGAGGGATATGAGTGTATAGGTAAGTAAGTGCCTAGTCTGTCAAAAGGTAAAGATTGAGCACCAAAAGCCCTCTGGGGTGCTACAACCCTTGTCGATCCCCGAGTAAAAGTGGGATAGTATCTCTATAGACTTTGTAACTGGGTTGCCAAGGACCCAGCTGGTCATGATGCCATATGGGTAATAGTGGACCAGCTGACCAAGTCAGCCCACTTTTTACCTATCAAGGCAACTTACTCCTTGGATAGGCTAGCTCAGTTATATATCTAAGAGATCATGAGATTGCATGGAGTACCATTGACAAAAATCTCGGATCGAGAGCCACGATTTATGTCATGATTTTGGGGAGCCTTTCAAAAGGCATTTGGATCAAAGTTATGCCTAAGCACGGCTTACCACCCTCAAACAGATGGGCAATCCGAGAGGACTATCCAAACATGGGAAGATATGCTAAGGGCATGCTTCTTGGACCAGAAAAGGAGTTGGGACAAGTACTTGCCATTGATCGAATTTGCGTATGACAATAGTTATCATGCAAGAAGCGGCATAGCACCGTATGAAGCCCTGTATGGGAGGAAATGTCAGTCACCTTTATGCTGGTATGAGCCCAGAGAGCAAAGCCTACTAGGACTCGATATCGTGAGGGAAACGATGAAACAAATCAAGAGAAATACGAATAGAATTCTCACTACTCAAAGTCGACAGAAAAGCTATGCGGACAAACGGCAAAAGCCACTAGAATTTAAGACGGAGAACATTTGTTCCTTAGGATCACTCCTACCACAGGCATAGGTTGAGCCATGAGAGTTAAGAAAATGAGCCCTAGATTTCTTGGTCCATTTCAGATCCTTAACTGAGTTGGAAATGTAGCGTATCGTATAGCCCTACCTCCTAATCTATCCAACCTCCATGATGTCTTCCATGTTTCCCAGCTAAGAAAATACGAGTTTGACCCGAGCCATGTATTAGAGCCAGAGCAAGTACAATTAAGGGAAGACTTTGCATTTAACATACCCCCTAGGAAGATCATAGACAGAAGTGTCAAACAATTAAGAAACAAGGCGGTACCTCTAGTTAAAGTAGCATGGGGACGGGGAAGAGCAGAGTATTTCACATGGTCTTTGGAATCAGATATGAAGACGCTTTATCCCGAGCTTTTCTCAAGTAACAAATTTTGAGGCAAAATTCCTTTTAAGGAGGGGAGTAATGTAACGCCTTGATTTTTCTCGTGTACAAATAACCAAAATGCTCCCAAGGTCATTTTACTAGAAAAATGAGGATCGCCGGCCCTGGCCATCCTCTAGGGGATGCTTTGATGTTGAAAGGGGATTATGTATGTTATGTGTGCTAATAGAGCAGAAGAATCTCATTTTTGAGTTCCAATGCGCAAAATGACGAAAATACCCCTATGGCTAATTAACACAGAATTAAGTGCCAATTGAGCCTGGACTTCACCCAAAAATTTGAAATGATGTTTTTAAGTGATGTTTAACATCTGGTTGAGCTCGAGTAGTACCGGGACGTTTTTATGAAAAATTACCCTTTTGTCCCCGACTAGTGCATTTTGGGCCTAATGACACGATTAACGAAACCTAAGCAATATTAAACTCTAATTAAAGATTGGTAAATTCTAATTACTAATATAGAGTCAAAATAATTAATTGAGGATAATTAGCACCTAAGATTGCTTAGAGAAACTCGAAATCCTTTTCTTGATTTAAGACTTTATGTCACATTTTCATGAATAGTAAAATCCCTATTTCAATTTCCTTAAATTATGGAAATGGTCGCATGATGAGATTCCTCCCTAATAAAGGTGGATTTGCATTAATCAAGTAAGAACACTCCTTAACCTTGTCTTGAGTAGTCTTGATCATTTACTTTCTCACCAAAACACCTAATTACAATTCCTAATTAATTACCTAATCAAACTTATTCCCTAAACCATGTCATAACACAAATGAAATGACAAAATCTCCTCCCTAAACCCCTTAATGAAACCGGCCACACCCTCCTCCATTTATTCCATCACATGTTGAAATTTTACACACTCAAAAAACCATGCTTAAGGCCATACCTAGCCATGCCTTGAACGATACCTAGCCATACCCAAAGCCAGGCTATGCAAAGAGATATTTTTCTCTTCCTTGCCCTTTAGAAGGCCACCGGCCACTCCCCCCATTGCACCCCCTTGTGTTTCATTTTTCTATAAATAGGCATCAAGGGAAGCTTGCAAGGACACTTGCTCAAACTTGTAACCTAAAGCTTTCTTTCTTTAAGCTCAAGAGTTCTTTTTCTTCTTCTTTTTCTCCAATCTTCCAAGAGCCACCACACTCCACCACTTCTCAACCCTCGAACCACCACACAACCACCATAGATATTTCCTCAAACACATAACCCCTCCACTTCCAAGTTCAAACCAAAGACACATATTCCTTCCTTTTTCTTTTTCTTGGTGAAACCACCACTAAAGCAGCAAGGAAGATTTGTTCTTCTCATCTCATTTCCAAGACCAAGCCTTTCTATTTTCAATGAAAAATACCTTTGGTAGGGAATTGTGTTAAAGATTTCTACTCTTTTTCTTTTGTTTTACTCTTTGTTTGAAATGTTATAATGTTGATTCTTCCTCCCTCCTCCTTATTTTTAGTTCTTCATTCTATTTTTCCTTCCTCTTTATTTTCTGCCTTGATGGCCTACATGATGGAGAGACCATGGCTTGATGATGAGGATCTTGGGTGTTGGTTGTAAGACCATCATTTATTTGACTTCTAAAGCTTGAAGGTTTCACTTTTAAGAGTTTTTAGCAAATAAAGATATTATGTTATTTTGAAGAGTTAAATGGTGGTCTTGAGCCTAGGACTCAAAGAGATAATAAATGGAGTGCATTCATATTTATATTTCAAGTCATTGTATCTCATATTTACATTTATGTCATCACCTAAATAACTAATCTCGAAGTCTACTTATTTCAACCTTAAAGTTGATTGTTGATTTAGAGTGAATACTATAAGGGGCTAGAGCACTAAAATAAAGAATTGAACTTGCATTCATATTTACATTTCTTGCCTAGCATGTTTACTTCTCAAGTTATCACCTAAACTTAAAGATTAAAAATAGAGCTTGTATTTTCATATTTACATTCAAGCTTTACATCTATATTTATATTTCCTTGCCATCACCTAAATAATTAACTCGAAGCCTATCTATTTCAACCTTAGAGTTGATTGTTGATTTAGAGTGAATACTCTAAGGGACCTAGAGCACTAAAATAAAGAATTGGACTTGCATTCATATTTACATTTCCCAGCCTAGCATGTTTACTTCTCAAACCGTCACCTAAACTTAAAGATTAAAACTAGAGTTTTCATTTTCATATTTATATTCAAGCTTTGCATATCACTATTTATGTTTCTCTTGCCACCACCCTGTAATGCCAAGATTAAAAATGAAGCTTGCATTGCACATTTAAATTTATGCCATCACTTAATTAATCTGGTGCTCAAGACTCGCCCTTTTAACTCACACGAGAACCTTGACTCATGGATATCTTATTAAATGTAAACATCCGTTTCTTACACTCTTTAATTATGCTACTGATCTAAGGTTATTAATTGTGTTACCAAGAGGATAAGAATTGATTATAAGGGCATTCATTGATCTAGAAATAATACTAAGAAAGACTAGTTATTAGAAATGCTTGCTTTACAATTTTGTATGCTCTTAGGAAATTAAACTTTGGTTTCGGTTCAAAACTTTCAAGAATTGACGTAAGTTGTTTGGAGTGCTCTTAACATGCAAAAATTGTTATTAATAGGTATGCTAATCATTGGTGATAGTTAAGGAAAGTTTAGTAACTAGAAAGAACCGAAAAATGTAAATTCTAGGACTCTTTAGAAAGAAAATATACTTTCTGTTACAGCATGTGATACTTAAGTAAAAATGACATTAACACTTAGTGAATATATAAAAATCACCCATAATTGGCTTAGAAATTAATTCTAGCATCATAGGAAAAATCGGTAATGAGAAAGGGTCAAAAACATATTTTATAAGAACATCGAAATAGTTCATTTTGTTTTTATTTCAAATCTGTCCAGATTTGCTAAGTGATGCACTTAGGTTAATAATGAATGAGAATTCTTGTATTTAATCCCTTAGATACATAAGACGAAAAATATGAAAGTTGGGTTTACCCTATTTAGAGGTTAAATCGTTTATGAAGCAAAGAAAGTACTTATCCTGTAAAATGTTGTGATTTTTGATATGCTTGAAAATTATGTGAAATTGATGCTCTACATGTTTAGTTATTTGATTGTGAGAATTGATATGGCATGCTATGATTTCACTTGAAATGTTTCAAAGATGCATATGTTCAATTCATGTGAAAAGCAAGAGAAAAGTATATAATATGGTTATGTTTTTGCATTTTAACATAACATGTTAATATAAAGGTGACATAAAAATATGTGGAAATGATCCTCTAGACTACCCGAATTAAAGATTATGAGAGGTGATCCAACAAGGAAATTATCCTTTGGACTCCCTGAATTAAAGATTATGAAAGGTGATCCTATTTGTAACGCCCCGATTTTTCTGTCTGAGAGGAAAATGACCAAAATGCCCCTAAGGTCATTTTCTGCCCGGAATTCGAGGATGGCTGGCCTGGTAGTCCTCGAAGGGCCAACTCAATGTTTGAAGGGGATTGGATGACCCTCGAATGGTTTCGGAGGTGAAAACCTCATTTTCTACAGTTTTGGGTCAAAATGACCAAAATACCCCTATAGCGTTTTTACGTAGGTAAAGGTGCCGTTTGAGCCCGAAACTTTTCCCGAAGGTTTAAAACAATGTTTTTACATGTTTAAAAGCGTCTGTTTAAGTGACAGTGGTCTGGCGAGTTTTAGTGCAAAATTATGATTTTGCCCCTAGAATAGTATTTTGAGCTTAATGACGTAATTAAGCAAACCTAAGTAATATTAGGGTCTAATCAAAGATTAATTAATTTTCATAATTAATCTAGAGTCAAAATAAGCTATTAAAATTAATTAGAACCTAAAATTGCTTAGATTAAACTTAAATCTCTTTTTTAAAACTCAAGATTCCAATCTTGGAATCTTGAATAGTATTTTTTCTTTCCAATTCCTTAAATCATGGAATTGTGTCTAGAGTTATTTATGGACTAAAATGAATTTATAACTCACTAATGATGCAAGACCACTCCTTAAACATGTCTTGACAACCTTGATTACCCTTTTTCTCACCTAAACACTTTCTTACAAATTCCTAATCTTAATTCTAATCAAAGATACACCTAACACAACTCTAAACCACAATTAAAATGCAAGAAATCCTCCCTATGACTGATGCAAGTTTTGGCCATCTCCTCCCCCATTTACATCACATGTTAATTTGTTTCTCACTCAAAGAACTATGCTTGACCTATACTTGCACCCATACTTAAACCCATACCTAGCCATGCCTTCCACCATGCCTTGAACCATACCTTAGAGAAGATATTTTCTCCTCCTTGTGCTGTAATGGCCGAAGCTCTCTCTCCTATTTACACCTCTCATTTTGTTTCATTTCTTTATAAATAGCATGCTTGGGTGAACTTGCATTATTTTTGGGTTCATTTGCTAAGTGTAAGTTTTGTTTTTCTCTTAAAGTTCAAGTGTCCAAGTTCTTCATTCTCTTCACTCATCTCAACCTCCAATCACTTGGTAGGGATTTTCTTTTAAGTGTTCCTTTCATTTAAGTTCTTAATCTAGTTTTGTGTTCATGGTTTCTCTTGAATCTTTTTGGAACTTCTTTTCTTCTTTTCCTCCTTCTTCATTTTGGCCATGAGCCTTTGAAAAGCAAAGGAATGAGAGCTTGATGATGAGGGTTTCTTGATGATGTTCATCACTTGAACAACCTCTAAAGCTTGATCTTTGTTCTTGAGTTAAAAATGTTTATAGTTCTTTCTTTCTTGAACCTTGAAATCTTTAACTTTGATGATGTTTTAATATGGTTACATGAACTCAATGATGAGGACTCATGATGTTGGTGTTAATACATCATCAAGATCATGGTCTCTAAAGTTTCAAAATGGTTCTTTCTTGCTCTTAAGTTTTGGTTTCCTTCTTTTCCTTTTCTCTAAAAATTCGGCCAACCAACTTGGGTGGTCCAACATGATAGCTTGATGATGAGAGTTCTAGTTGGTGACTCTATGTTCACCACAAAGAAATCTCTAAAGCTTGAGTTTTCATAAAAGATGTTATAAAGCTCATTTATAGTTATATTTTAAGGAATGTTATCTTGAGTTCTAAGAACTCTAGACCTCACTTTATCTTGTCATGATGAGTTTGGGTTAAGGTTAAAGTTCCTCTAAAAGTCTTGTATGAGCTCTAATAAGATATAAATAAACTTGCATATTTATTTTGAGGTTACACTCATGTTTATGTTCTTGCTTGCATCTTTATTTTCAAGTCATCACCTAAGGACTCAAAGATTAAAACAAGACTTGCATCATCACCTAATTAATTCTCAAAGCCTTTCTATTTCGGCCTTAAAGTCGATTGATACTGGGCCTAGAGCACTAAAATAAAGAAATGAACTTGCATTGCATACTTGTTTCAAGTCTTGCATATTTAAATTTCAAGCATTGCATATTTATTTCAAGTCTTGCACATTTAAATTTCAAGCCTTGCATATTTATTTCAAGTCTTGCATATTTAAATTCCAAGCCTTGCATATTTATTTCCAAGTCTTGCATATTTGCTTTAAGGTTCTCACTTTACTTTGTAATGAAGAATAAAAATGAAGTGCATAGTATGTTTATATTTTGTCATCACTTAAAGACCTTAGAGCTCAAAGACTTGCCCATTTTATCTCAAGTTAAAGTTTAATGTGGAAGCATTCGTTGAATGTATAATTTTGCCAAGTATTAATGATGAGCTTGGAATAAGTTCCATCTAGTTACAAGGGCCAACAACCTATGTTCTAGGATTTTCTTTAAGCTCGATGAGTTTTATAAAGTTATGACCAACAAGATTTATGATTTTATTCCTCTTCTAAAGAAGTATTAAATTGGTTATTGACCTAAGGTTATTTTTAGCCTCTTGATAAAATAAAATGGTTTGCAAAGAGTTTTAGAAGTCCTAAAATGATTTCAAGGGAAACTAGCAACTTATATGTTTTAGAAACATCAAATTTCGTGTCTTTTTGGACTTGAACAATTCTTGCTGCCCTAATATGTTTGTTGCTATATGATGATGTTTTGATGTGTTAGAATGTGTGAAAATGATATGTGATGAGGTAGGAATACTTCTATGCATGTTAGGGGAGAAACTAGCTTCATAGAAAAATGCTAAAATTGTAATTTAACGTGTGTTTAACCCTTTTAATCATAATCAATGCCAAAACTGTTTTAGTATGATAACAATTAGTTTAGGATTAATCAAGCATGAAAAATTTGGTTAGATTTGAAGTAGGATTGAATTTTAGCACCTCCAGAGAACTCATGTGACATCGATACCAAGATGTATTCTTGGGTGACACCAGTTCGGCCGAGCACCCCCAAGAAATGCCCCCTCGCTCGTACTAGATAGTTGGGATTATGATTATGATTATGATACGCTTATCGGGATTGATAAGTAAGAAATAGTGACGACTAGTTAGGTATGAGCTCATAACCTAGAGATGTGACACGTTCTGGGTGACACCGGTTCGGCTGAGCACCCCCAAAATGAATGTCTTTTAGGGTGGCCCATGAGGAAGTAAAGTTTGATGATTATGTCACAAAATTTTCCCATATGAGATTTCAATTGCCACTTTATGCCACTATTATGATGTTCTTAATGTTATGATTATGATTCGTGCATTAAGTAGAGCCATGCATACAATCTTTACTATGTTGCATCTATGACATTAAGAATCACACTAAAATGAATGGACCTTGGCTAACTATGTTTCAAAAGCTTAAAAATGGACTTAATGCATGCTCACTTATTTTGTACACTAAACCCAAGGTTCCTGAGGACGTAGATGATGACACTTAGGTAGTAGGAGGCCCTACTGAGATTCTTTAGCAAGACTCTCACTTCCTCTACCTCTCCTTTCCGTCACATCTTCAGATATCGACGTTCGTGATTTTTGTGGACACCTCGACATGGGAGGTGCATCATGATTCGTAAAACACCCTCCTAATTACCATATTTTACTCGAGTATCAACACAGTAATTAGAAAAGTATTACTTACATTCACAATCTATACTAGTCGAAAATAATTGAAATCAAATAATTCAGACACATATATGGCTAAACTCGTATATACATATATAAACATCATTTTTAAGTTTACAATATGTACATCGTACTGATACTACACTGGTTAACTTCTAAGCTTATCAGGAACTCACTTCACAAAAGGAACGAACACCTCCAGTATCTAATCTAACCTGCTCAAAGTTGAGGTCTAGCAAAATTTTGTACAAACAGAAATAAACCCCACAACATTTAATACGATTAATTTGCAGGTTAGCGGGTCACTAGTACTAAACTACCACTATATACATATCATAAGTCCCTGAAGATCTCACGTCCTACTAGATGAAACCGTTGGCTATCGGTATGATAGCTTCACCTCCACCCGGAGCATCAGGACCCTCCGGTGGAGTGCAGTCAAGACGAGGATGAAGAGGGATCATCTGCTGGAGGGGGTGCTGGTGGTGCAGGTGGGACATCAAATATCACTGGGTATGCCAAGTGGAGAGGCACACCATCATAAGGGAAAGCAGGGTCAAAGTCAGCTGTAAATACTGATGTACTAAAAGAGCGGCCGAAAAACACATAGACACGAATTTGCGAGTAACCTACTACATACAGAGAGTCAAGAGCAGGATCATAATGCCACACCCACTGTGGCGAGTCAAGGTAAAATACTAGTGACGGCATCTGTTGGATCTGACTAACACAAAGTAAATACAACCGTAGGGATGAGAATATTATAAAATCGTCAGTAGGGTATTCCTTTAGGTATAATGTGAAACACAATTGATAAGCTCATTCATGTGGGAATACTCATGCAAAACTATGTGTAGCAATATCAAGGTATATACATCATGTAAAATCAAGTACACATATAATAATAATTCGTGCATTCTTCTTTTTCTCATTAACATAGGGAAGGCTTAATCTCACATCAAGTGATGTTTGTAGTGGAATCACTCCACAAGAACTATTGACCATTAGGACATGAGCTCATTCCTATATGTCGATACGTCTACCGACTCATCAAATTTTCAGGAAAGCTCTTACTTTTGTCTTTCCCGTTCAACCACATAAGCCTTGTCTCTATTTTCCCCATATGTTAAAAATTGCACAACTAAAAGTCATGTTATTTTTCTTTTCTTTTCCTTTATCCTCACAATAATCACATAGTGTACTTCTCTTTTCAAAGGCCTGCTTAGATCACAGGTAGGCATACAATTATGTTGAAGTCTCATCCATATCTCATCAACATTTCTTTCAAACAATTAGCATGCATTAACATGATATATACTTGCATCTAAAGCCATTCTATCATTAGTTCAAGACATTCTTACCATTTTCAGCAATTAGCAGATTTATCACTCTAGAATTCAAAATTAATTTCCCTATCAAACAGTGAATTTAAGAGCCATAAAAATTCTCTATGACATGTCAATGTGTCTAAAAGGCCCTGTACAAATTTCCAAACAAACGGTGTTCTCTAACCTTATCAACTAAATTTTGCAAATCTGGTGGTTAGAGACCACTTGTTCACAGCTTAGATCAGGACTCTCATAATTTTCGACCCCACCAATTGATTAAATCAACTCAAAATAAAATTCACAGTTGCAACTCAATGTGTTATTAGTTTTCCATAAAATTTTCAAAGAATAAACCCATCGTTTACTATGATAATAAAATCACACAATTTTACTGCCTCAGCTTCAATATTTCAGGCAGCATAGTTGCAACTTCGGTTCTTGAATTTTTTAAACACAGAAAAAGTGCCCAAAATGACCCCAAATTTTTACTAGATACTCCATAACATGTTAACTACATCCCATAAAAGTTTCAACTGAATCCAAGATCTCTAGATATATTAGAAAATTCAACAAAATTTGCTGCTTGCTTCAAACCGGGATTTTCCAGCAACAATGTTCAAGAATCATGAATTTTTTTCAAGCAGAGAAAATTGTTCACATGACCCAAGGAAAATCATGGCGTTGTCTTAGGATGTTAGCTTCAACATATAATTTTTATAGCCCATAAAACTGAACACAATTGCACCAGAAAATTTGTCAACAAGTTCTGCCTTGTTGAAATCCGAAAATCCAGCAAACTAATTCCAAGTCTCTCTTGATGAAAATGATTTTTCCACAACACCAAACACTCCACAAAAATTCATACATCAATATCAACATACGATTAACCAATAAAATCAGAAATTTTAGGACAAAACCAATCAGAATTTTCAGAGGAAATTTTGAAATAAAAGAGGACAAATAAACCCTACCCTTGGAAGCTAATGCTTCTTTAGCTTTTGTATACTTCAAGATAGATGTTCTCCACCCCAAAACTCTTGAAACACACCTAGATCCTCCACTAATCAGTGCTGAGTGAGGTACTAAAGTGAGGTTTTGAAAAATCTAATCGGTTATATTTGTGGAGGTTGAAGTGTAGAACAAGTTTGCTTAAGGAAGTTTTTGATTCTAGCAAGATTTGGTCTAGGATTTTGGAGGTTGAAATTCAAGGTTAGCAAAGGTTTTTGGATTAAGAAGGAATGAGTTTGTCACTGCTCTTCACTTGGCCGAGGATGATGATGAAAAAGATGAGATTAGGTGGGTTAAATATATCTATTAAGGAGTGTTTTGATTGGTTGAAAAATAAAATATAATTTCTTTCCATTAAAAGGGTTTAAAATCAATGGCTAGGATTTGATCTTTCATCCAAGATGAAATCCTAGCCATTCACTTGGTATTCAAGTGGATATACTTCCTTATTTGTAGATATTAACTAGTTTTCGGTGTTAGAAATCAAATATCGAAATTTCTACAAACTAAGTGAAATAATGTACTGAGAAATCAAACATTGCCGAAAAATAATTTCGGTATAAAATCATTATTCCTACCTATTTCTAAACATAATCTTATAATTTCTCAATTTTGGGCATCTCCAGGCCCAATTCTAGGATTTTGTTGTCCCAATGACTCGTGGGGCCCGCAAGATACTATTCATGTTTTTTTTTTTTGCTTCCTTGAGTTAGTCTCATCATTTCCACATCTATCAACATCTTAAAATTCTTATTAATAAAACCTCATTTAATTTCTAAAATGAATAAGGTATTACATTACCACCCACCTTAATAAAAATTTTGTCCTCAAAATTTCGTACCTGTAAACAACTCCGGATAATCTTTCTTCATGCTTGATTTTAATTCCCATGTATATTCTTCATTTCCAGGTCCACCCCAAGCCACTTTTACAAGTTGCACAGATTTATTTCTAAGTTGCCTGACTTCTCTATCGACGATCTGAATAGGAGGGGCTTGAAATGTCAAGTCATCCCTTAACTATATCGATTCGGGCTCAATAATATGGTGTGGATCTGGATGATACATTTGAAGTTGAGACACATGGAAAACATTATGAAGGTTAGATAAATGTGGAGGTAAGGCTATTTGGTAAGCAGCTGACCCAATTCGTCGGAGAATTTGAAAAGGACCTATGAACCTAGGTGACAACTTTTTAACTCTAAGGGCTCTACCTACTCTAGTAGTGGGCGTGACCTTCAACAATACATGTTCTCCCTCTTGAAACTCTAAAGGTTTCCTTCGAGTGTCTGCGTAGCTCTTTTGACGATTTTGCGTGCGCTGAATTTTACTCCCGATCTTTTGGATCCGCCTCCGTCATTTGGTTAACAAGGTCGGGCCCCAGCAATCCTGCCTCCCCTGAGTTATACCAACATAATGGAGATTGGCATTTTCTTCCATATAGTGCTTCATACGGGGCCATGCCAATGCTAGCGTGATGACTGTTATTATAAGCAAATTCAACCAATGGAAGTAACTTATCCCAACTTCCTTTTTGCTCAATCACGCACGCCTATAACATGTCTTCCAGGGTTTGTATGGTTCGTTCTGTTTGTCCATCAGTCTGGGGATGGTAGGCAGTACTTAAACAAAGTTTGGTTCCAAAGGCCTTTTGAAAAGCTCCCCAAAATCTCGAAGTAAATCGGGGATCTCTGTCAGAAACTATAGAAGAAAGAACACCGTATAGCCTGACTATCTCTTGGATGTACAAAGAAGCTAACTTATCCAAAGGAAAATTAGCCTTAATGGGTAAGAAATGAGCAGACTTAGTCAATCTATCTACTATAACCCATATAGCATCATGACCTGACGATGTCCTTGGCAAACCCATTACAAAGTCCATAGAGATACTTTCCCACTTCCATTCTAGGATTTCCAAAGGTTGCAGGGTTCTAGCTAGTTTTTGGTGTTCTATTTTAACTTTTTGACAAGTTAAGCACTTCTTGACAAATTCTTCTATGTCTTTCTTCATCCTTGACCACTAAAACATTTTCTTGAGATCCGCATACATCTTACTAGTCCTTGGGTGTATAGTGAATTCACCCCTATGAGCTTCCTCTAAGATCTCATTTCTCAGATTGCCACTTGCAGGTACACATACCCTATCCATGTATCTCCATATACCTTGTTGATCTTGAGTAAATCCTGGCAACTCCTTTGTATGAATTGATCTTAACATCCCTTGGAACTCTGGATTTTCGCTTTGTGCAGCCAAAATCCATCTTTTGAACTCACTTGTTACTTTTATCTGGCCTAATACAACACCTTGAGGGGTTACAGACATATCTAGACTAAGCTTCCAAAAACTTTCCACTAACTCCGCCTCTTTAATCCTCAAGCATGCTACACTTAAGGATTTTCTGCTTAGGGCATCGACAACAACATTTGCCTTGCCTGGATGGTAATTCAGACTAAAATCATAATCCTTGAGGAATTCCATCCATCTACGTTGTCTCATGTTCAATTCCTTCTGGTCAAAGAGATATTTCAAGCTTTTGTGGTCCGAGAAAACATTGAACTGCACACCATAAAGGAGATGTCGCCAAATCTTTAGGGCGAAAACCACAGCTGCAAGTTCAAGGTCATGGGTGGGATAGTTGACTTTGTAGGGTTTCAACTGCCAAGAAGCGTAGGCGACCATTTTTCGATTTTGCATCAATACACATCCTAAACCCTTATTAGAAGCATCACAATAAACCTCAAAGGGTTCATGAGAATTGGGTAATACTAATACTGGAGCCGTGGTCAACTTTTGTTTCAATTTCTGGAAACTATTTTCACATTCCGGTGTCCACTTGAATAGAGTATTCTTTCGGGTTAACTTAGTCAAAGGTAGGGCTATCTGAGAAAAACTCATAATAAAACGCCTATAGTATCTAGCTAACCCTAGGAAACTCTGAACCTCTGTCACCGTTGTAGGTCATTCCCAATGGAGTACTGATTCCACTTTACTGGGATCTACGGAGATTCCCCTTCGTGATACCACATGACCTAAAAATCTAACCTCTTCCATCCAAAATTCACATTTTGACAACTTAGCATACAACTTCCGCTCCCTTAGGATCTGTAACACAACCCAAAGATGCTCCGCATGTTCTTCCTCTGTCCTTGAATAAATAAGTATATCATCTATGAAGACAACTACAAATTTATCCAAGTATGGTCGAAAGATTCGGTTCATATAATCTATAAATACTGCTGGAGCATTCGTCAGTCCAAAAGACATCACCCTATACTCATAATGCCCATATCGAGTTCTAAAAGCAGTTTTGGGAATATCTTTATCCCGAACTCGAATTTGGTGGTAGCCCGATCTAAGATCAATCTTTGAGAATATAGTTGCCCCTCTCAACTGATCCATAAGGTCATCAATCCTTGGCAAAGGGTATTTGTTCTTAATCGTTACCTTATTCAACTGCCTATAGTCTACACAAAGCCTCATACCCCCATCCTTTTTCTTTACCAGAAAAATAGGGGCTCCCCATGGAGAGGCACTTGGTCTAATGAAGTGCTTCCCTAATAATTCTTCAATTTGTAACTTTAATTCCTTCAACTCTAAAGGGGACATTCTATAAGGAGCAATTGAAATAGAACCTGTCCCTGGAACCAACTCAATGGAGAATTCAATCTCTCGTTTAGGAGGAAATTTGAGAATATCCTTTGGAAACACATCTGGATATTCTCTAACCACTGGAATCTTACTTAATTCGTGGTCACCCTCAGTTTCACTGGCTGAGAGAAGAACATATTCCTGATGATCTGTTTTGTTTGGGTTGGGTGTTACTAAGTCTAAATAAAAAGAAAAAGGAACCACAGGAATAGAAGATAATGTAGAAGGAAATATAGGAGTTTTGTCTGTACAGTGTAAAAGAACATAATTAGATACTAACTAATCCATGCCTAAAATTACCTCTAAACCAGATAAAGGAAGAGAAACTAAATTGGCAGTAAACTCTCTAGCACCTATTTGAAGAGGAAGGTTCATGCATGCATAGCAAGTTCTAATAGGACTAACAGTAGGAGTGGATACAAGGAGATCGTAAGCTAATTTAGACACAGGTAATTGTAATCTCTGTACACATTCATGGGATATGAAAGAATGAGAGGCACCCGTATCATACAGTACATTCAGGGTATTACCATTTATTTCACACTTACCACGAATCAGATCGGTAGATTGAGAAGCTTCTTTGGCACTTATAGTAAAAACGTGTCCATGTTGTTGTGGCCTAGAGGCGGGCTGCTGGCCTCTCTTGTTGGGGCATTCAAATATTTTATGTCCTGGTTTCCCACATCCAAAACAAACAATTTGTGTTGTCCAGCAAGGCCGATTCCCATGATTCTTGCCACATTTAGGGCAATCTCTCCCTGCATCAAGTCTTGAAGATTGAAGTTGTTTCCCTTTGTTGTTGTTGTTATTGTTATTGTTGGGTGGAAATCTTCTCCGGGGTTGGTTAACAGGCTTGAATCGGGGGCCTTGAGGTGCTAATCCCCTTCTAGCATTGTTTTGGGCATACTTAAAATTTGTCAGCTTCTTATTGGACTCCTCTCCACGTCGACATTTATTTACCAAAGTCTCTGATCTCTAGGAGACTTACAGCTGCTTCTATATCTTCTCATAAAGCTCCTTCATATTTCATGCATTTCCATGCTTCATCCAGATCACGCTGGTAAATTGTAGAAAACTTGCAGAGCTCCTCAAATTTAGCGGTGTACTCTGCTACACTCATAGGTCCTTGTTTAAGGGCCATGAACTCCAACTCTTTTGTATTTCTCACGTATAGGAAGATACTTGCAGTAGAAGGCTTCCTTGAAAATGTCCCAAGTAACTTCAGTTTGGGAAGCTTCAAATAACCTCCTGGTGCCAACCCACTAGAATTCCGCATCTACTTCCAACATGTAGGTGGCAAAAGCCACTTTTTGGGTCTCTGTGCACGGGAGAACTGAGAAGATCTTCTCCATGGCCTTAATCCATTCCTCTCCCTTACTTGGGTTGAAGGCTCCTCGAAATGGCAAGGGATTTGCCTTCCTGAACTCAGTAAACTTCTGATACTCTACATCAACCTCATTCACTGAAGGGTTATTGGCTGGATTTTGCCTTTCGTTGCGATTCAATCGCTCAATCATTTAGGTAGCAGCTGTAGCTTGTTCCCTCATGGCAGCCACCATCTCATAGAAAGTATTCATCATGTCGACATTGTTTCCAGCTCTACTCCTAGTTTGCCGATTCGAAGTCATAGATTCCTATCACACCAAACAAAATATTGAGTTGATCAGGCTCAATACTGAGCTAAGTGCAGCAGCAACCCACAACATTCCTAATTAGCCATCATACATACATATATATATATATATATATATATATATATATATATAAAATCATAATGCATGACTATTACTAAGAAAGCATAGCCGGTCTAATCCTCAGGCTTATAGGAAAGTTCATCTCTAATACCATAATGTAACACTTCCTAATTACCATATTTTACTGTTGTATCAACACAGTAATTAGAAAGTATTACTTACATTCACAATCTATATTAGTCGAAAATAATTGAAATCAAATAATTCAGACACATATATGGCTAAACTCGTATATACATATATAAACATCATTTTTAAGTTTGCAATATGTACATCATACTGATACTACACTGGTTAACTTCTAAGCTCATCAGGAACTCAATTCACAAAAGGAACGAACACCTCCAGTATCTAATCTAACCTGTTCAAAGTTGAGGTATAGCAAAATTTTGTACAAACAGAAATAAACCCCACAACATTTAATATGATTAATCTGCAGGTTAGCGGGTCACTAGTACTAAACTACCACTATATACATATCATGAGTCCCTGAAGATCTCACGTCCTACTAGATGAAACTGTTGGCTATTGGTATGATAGCCTCACCTCCGCCCGGGGCATCAGGACCCTCCGGTGGGTCTGAGTCTGAAGACGAGGATGAAGAGGGATCATCTGCTGGAGGGGGTGCTGGTGGTGCAGGTGGGACATCAAATATCACTGGGTGTGCCAAGTGGAGAGGCACACCATCATAAGGGAAAGCAGGGTCAAAGTCAACTGTAAATACTGATGTACTAAAAGAGCGGCCGAAAAACACATAGACATGAATTTGCGAGTAACCTACTACATACAGAGAGTCGAGAGCAGGATCATAATGCCACACCCACTGTGGCGAGTCAAGGTAAAATACTAGTGACGGCATCTGTTGAATCTGACAAACACAAAGTAAATGCAACCGTAGGGATGAGAATATTATAAAATCCTCAGTAGGGTATTCCTTCAGGTATAATGTGAAACACAATTGATAAGCTCATTCATGTGGGAATACTCATGCAAAACTATGTGTAGCAATATCAAGGTATATACATCATGTAAAATCAAGTACAAGTATAATAATAATTCGTGCATTCTTCTTTTTCTCATTAACATAGGGAAGGCTTAATCTCACATCAAGTGATGTTTGTAGTGGAATCACTCCACAAGAACTATTGACCATTAGGACATGAGCTCATTCCTATATGTCGATACGTCTACCGACTCATCAAATTTCCAGGAAAGCTCTTACTTTTGTCTTTCCCGTTCAACCACATAAGCCTTGTCTCTATTTTCCCCATATGTTAAAAATTGCACAACTAAAAGTCATGTTATTTTTCTTTTCTTTTCCTTTATCCTCACAATAATCACATAGTGTACTTCTCTTTTCAAAGGCCTGCTTAGATCACAAGTAGGCATACAATTATGTTGGAGTCTCATCCATATCTCATCAACATTTCTTTCAAACAATTAGCATGCATTAACATGATATATACTTGCATCTAAAGCCATTCTATCATTAGTTCAAGACATTCTTACCATTTTCAGCAATTAGCAGATTTATCACTCTAGAATTCAAAATTAATTTCCCTATCAAACAGCAAATTTAAGAGCCATAAAACTTCTCTATGACCTGTCAATGTGTCTAAAAGGCCCTGTACAAATTTCCAAACAAACGGTGTTCTCTAACATTATCAACTAAATTTTGCAAATCTGGTGGTTAGAGACCACTTGTTCATAGCATAGATCAGGACTCTCATAATTTTTGACCCCACCAATTGATTAAATCAACTCAAAATAAAATTCACAGTTGCAATTCAATGTGTTATTAGCTTCCCATAAAATTTTCAAAGAATAAACTCAGAACATCCTAATTTTTAACCTAATACTCTAGAACATATTTAGGTTAATCATTAGTCCATTACGTCATAACTTCCTTATTACTTTAAAATACTTAGCGGAAATACTGGTAAATTTTTTTTTGGATTATAAAAGGAAAGTGAGAGCCGCGCGACACGATAAATAATAAAGCACGAAGGGAAATAAAGCAAGCATCGTGATAACAACATGACATAAGCAAGTAAAGGCACATCACAATAGAACCGAACTGCATATTTATATAATATTATATGATACGCCCACTCATGGAGAATGGGGCTTAGTTTAGTACATCATGAACAGATACAACTAAAAAGAAAATACAAAGGAAAGTATGACGGAAAATATAAAAGCAACTCCCCTACCCAAGTGTAACTAAAGGGATAACCTCTAAACAAAAGGAGGTCCATCCTCATCTAAATGGTGTGTGCTCTACCCGGGTACTCCATCGGTCGTACGTCACCTCCTACTGACGTCCATCTCACGAGCGAGGCACATACCTGGGAAACTGGGCGAGCTCCTCGGGCGCATAGAGGCGGAACGAGGATCGAGAGTGACCCCCGCGATGTGGCCGCATCCCTGGTCATCGTGCGAGCCGTGGCTGAGTCACGGTATCCTCACTGCCCTCCCTCATCGCGGTGGAGTGGGGGCGAAGCTCTCGTTGTACGGATGGGTAGGCGGGTCCTCCGACGGATCGATCTCCGAGAAGTAAGTCTGGGGCATGTAGTCGGGATAGTCATGCATGGCTGAGGCGGCGGTGTGCATGCGGAGCACTCTCTCATTATGCGTATGCACGCTCTCAAAAACCCACTCGTCGTCGCCATAGGGTGCTGTCAGGGAGAAGCGATGGGTATGCACGGGGTGAGCGAAGGGACGTCCAACGAACATGAAGACTCGCACCGTGCACTGTCCCTCAAAATGGTATGATCTATGATCCGGATCATAATGCACCTCCCATGTCGGGGTGTCCACAAAAACCACGAACGTCGCCATCTGAAGACGTGACGAAAAGAAAAAGATAGAGGGAGTGAGAATCTTGCTAAAGAATCTCAATAGGGCCTCCTACTATCTAGGTGTCATCATCTACGTCCTCAGGAACATTGGGTTTAGTATTTAAAACAAGTGAGCATGTATCAAGTCCATTTTTAAGCTTTAAAACATAATTAGCCAAGGTCCATTCATTTTAGCATAATTCTTAATGACATGGATGCAATCATATTAAAGAATGTATGCATGGCTCTACTTAATGCAAGAAAATAATCACAACATTAAGAATATCATAATAGTGGCAAAAAGTGGCAATTAAATTCTCATATGGGAAACTTTGTGACATAAACATCATACTTTGCATCCTTATAGGCCACCCTAAAAGACAATCGCTCTGGGGGTGCTCGGCCAAACCGGTGTCACCCAGAATGTGTCACATCTCTAGGTTATGAGCTCATACCTTAACTAGTCGTCACTAGTTCTTACTTATCAATCCCGATAAGCGTAACATAATCATAAACATAATCCCGACTTATCCAGTACGGGCCAAGGGTCATTTCTTGGGGGTGCTCGGTTGAACCGGTATCACCTAAGAATTCATCTTGGTACCGATGTCACATGAGTTCTCTGGAGGTGCTTAGCCGAACTGGTGTCATTCGAGAACTCATCTTAGTACCTCATAAAAATCTCATAGGTTTTCAAAAACTTTTCGAGTCTCCGAATTTGTCAGAAATTCAGTAGCATAACTGCAGTATGCCGAATTTCTTCCAAATTCTTCTTTATGCCACATGAGTCATTCAAACATGCATCCCTCATCATAATTTTCATGAATTCATATAATCATTCTCATGCGTTCACAAGCAACATTAAAAATTCATTATGCTCTTGGTCCTATGGTATCTTATGCTTTGACCCTTACGGGCTTTAAACTTATGATGTAATTAACCTATCATGTTCTATCAACCTTTTATGCACCTAAGGGTTCTCTTCTAATAGATCTTATTATTATTTATGCTCTCTATTAAATCTGAACAACATCATTCCTTAGGGGCAGCATTATAAACTTATAATTGCGGGGTTCTAGAACTTACGTTTTAAACCCTTTCTTGGTTCCGTCTTCGCCTAAGGCGCTAAAAATTAAATCTAAACCAATTATGAGGCACTCCTATGTCTAAGAACTAATTATAAACCATTTTTACCATGTTATAAGGTTGCTGGACAGATTCTAAAAGTTAAATGTTCTAAGAGTTCTAGAATTGCGGTTTTACGGTTTTTTAGTTACTAGTTTCTTTATAGGTGCTAAAATTCAATCCTACTTCAATTGTAACCAAATTTTTCATGATTAAACAATCCTAATCTGATTATATTTCCATAGAAATAGTTTGGGCAGTGTCCAAAAATAAATGGGTTAAAACTATGATAAATCTTGACTTTACGGTTTTTCTAGAAAGCTAGTTTCTCTCCTATCATGCATAGAAATGTTCCTACTTCAACATACATAATTTTTACTCATTCAAACACATCAAAACATCATCATACAGCAGCAAACTCATCATGGAAGAACCAAAGCATTAAGTCCCCAAAAAGATACATAACTTGATATTTTTAAAACATATCAGTTGCTAGTTCCTCTTGGAATCACTTTTAGGACTTCTAAGACTCTTTTGCAAACCATTTTATTTTGTAAAAGGGACTAAAAACATCCTTAGGTCAGTGACCACTTAATCCCTCCTAAAAAGAGAATTAAGTTCATAAATCTTGTTGGTCTTAATCTTATAAACTTCACGAGGCTTTAAAGAGAATCTTAAAACTTAGATTGTTGGCCCTTGTAGCTAGATGAATCTCCTTCCAAGTTCATCATCACTACATGGTCGCAATTAAGCATTCAAAGAATGCCTCCACATTAGACTTTAACTTGAGATAAAATGGGCAAGTCTTTGAGCTCTAAGGTCTTTAGGTGACGACATAATTTAAACATGCTATGCATTTCATTTTTATTCTTCATTACAAAGTAAAGTGACAGCTTAAAGTAAATATGCAAGACTTGAATTATAAATATGCAAAGCTTGAATTAAATATGTAAGACTTGAAATAAATATGCAAGACTTAAAATATAAATATGCAAGTTCATTTCTTTATTTTAGTGCTCTAGGCCCAACAACAATTGACTTTAAGGCCGAAATAGAAAGGCTTTGAGATTTAGTTAGGTGATAGTGCAAGCTCTCATTTTAGATCTTCATGTTCTTTAGTGATGAAAAGTAAATATGCTAGACAAGAATGTAAATATGAGATGCAATCCATTCTTTATCCCTTAACTTTAAGTGATGGCTTGGAAATTAAATATGAATGCAAAGCTCAAAGTAAATATGTAATGCATAAGCTTGAATTTAAATATGAATGCTAGTCCATTTTATTTCTTATTAGAGCTCATTCATGAGTTTAAAGGAACTTAAACCTTAACCCAAACTTATTATGACAAGATAAAGTAGAGACAAGAGTGAACCTCAAGGGTTCTTTAAAACACAGTTTCTTTTCTTGAAATGTGGTCATAAAGCGCATTTTTATTAAAAATCAAGCTCTAGAGGCCTCATTGAGATGAACACATAGTCATCATTTAGAATCTCTCATCATCAAGCCATTGTGAACCCTATTGGCCAACATGGCTGAAAACTTGAAGAAAGAAAAGGAAAAGGAACCGAAACTTTTAAGAAGAAAAGGAAACATTTGAAACTCTAGAGACCATGATCTTGATAATGCATTAACACCAACATCATGAGTCCTCATCATTGAGTTCAAGAAGAAAAACTAAAAACATCTTTGGCTTAAGAGTAAAGATCAAGCTTTAGAGATTGTTCAAGTGATGAATATCATCATCATGGAACCTCATCATCAAGCTCCCATTCCTTTGCTCTCAAAGGCCCATGGCTGAAAATGATGAAGAAAAAGGAGAGGGAAAGATGTTCTAAAAAGACTTCAAGAGAAACCATAAACACATAACTAGAAATGGAACTTAAACAAAGAAAATGCTTGAAAGAAAATCCCTACCAAGTGATTTGGAGATTGGGATGAGAGAAAAGGATGAGAACTTGAACTTGAGAGAAAAAGGAAACTTTGAAATGCTCTTTGAAAACTTACACTTAGCAAATGAACCCAAAATGATGCAAGTTCACCCAAGCATGCTATTTATAGAGAAATGAAACAAATGCAAGGTGTAAGGAGGGAGGGAAGGTTTCGGCCACAATGAGCAGCCCCATGAGTTCCATGAGGTGAGATGTTGTGATCTTGAGGCATGGTGAGGTATGGTTCAAAGTATGGTGAGGTATGGTTCAAGGAATGGCTCAAGCATGGTTCTTTGAGTGAGAAACAAATCAACATGTGTTGTAAATGAGAGAGAGGGGGCCAAAATTGCATCAGCCATGGGGAAGGTTTTCTTGCATTTTAATTGTGGTTTAGAGTTGTGTTTAGGTGTATCTTTGATTAGGATTAAAATTAGGAATTTGTAAGAAAGTGTTTATGTGAAAAATGGGTAATCAAGGTTGTCAAAACATATTTAAGGAATGTTCTTGCATCATTAGTGAGTTATAAACTCATTTTAGTGTATAAACAATTCTAAACACAATTCCTTGATTTAAGGAATTGGAGAGAGAAAACACTATTCAAAATTCCAAGAGTGAAATCTTGAGTTTTAGAAAGGAGATTTAAATCTAATCTAAGCAATCTTAGGTTCTAATTGATTTTAATAATTTATTTTAACTTTAGATTAATTATGGAAATTAATTAATCTTTGATTAGAGCCTAATATTGGTTAGGTTTGCTTAATTACATCATTAAGCTCAAAAACACTATTCTAGGGGCAAAATCGTAATTTTGCACTAAAACTGCCCAGGACCACCGGGACTTAAACGGATGCTTTGAAACATGTAAAAATATTGTTTTAAATCTCTGGGGAAAGTTTCAGGCTCAAACGGCACCTTTACCCGCATAAAAACGCTATAGGGCTATTTTGGTTATTTTTACCTGAAACTGCAAAAAACGAGACTTTCGCCTCCAGATCCACTCAAGGGTCATTTAATCCTCTTCAAACATTGAGTTGGCCCTTCGAGGACTGTCAGGTCAGCCATCCTCGAATTCCGGGCCAAAAATGACCTCAGGGGCATTTTGGTCCTTTTCCACTCAGACAGAAAATCGGGGCGTTACATTACTCCTCTCCTTAAAAAGAATTTCGTCCTCGAAATTTGTACCTTAAAAGAGCTCTGGATACTTGGTCTTCATCTCCGATTCTAATTCCTACGTGAATTCTTTGGTCTTGTCCCGTCCCCATGCCACTTTCACCAAAGGAATGACTTGTTCTCAACCGCTGACTCGCGATCCACGATCCTCGTTGGTGTGATTGAAGTTAGGTCCTCCCTTAACTATACATGCTCTGGCTCTAGGACATGGCTAGGGTCGGACTCATATTTTCTTAACTGGGAAACGTGGAAGATGTCATGGAGATTAGAAAGGTTGGGGGGTAAGGCTATTTTGTAGGCTACGGGCCTACTACTCAAGGATCTCGAAAGGATCAAGGAATCAGGGGCTCAACTTTTAAACTTTCATGGCTCTTCCTATGCCTGTAGTGGGGGTGATCCTAAGGAACACATGTTCCCCCTCGTTGAATTCCAACGGCTTACGCCATCTATCCGCATAGCTCTTTTGTCTACTTTGAGTCAGTGAGCATCCTATCCCTGATTCTTTGATTTCCTTTGTCGTTTCCCTCACTATATCAGGTCCTAACATGCTCTGTTCTCCGAGCTCATACTAGCATAGAGGGGACTGGCATTTTCGTCCATATAGGGCTTTGTAGGGTGCCATACCGATGCTTGCATGATAACTGTTGTTATATGCAAACTCGATCAGTGGCAGGTACTTGTCCCAACTTCCCTTTGATCCGTAATACGTGCTCTCAACATGTCTTCCAAGGTCTGGATCGTTCTTTCTGATTATCCGTCTGTTTGTGGGTGGTAAGCTGTGCTCAAACACAACTTTAAACCAAATGCCTTTTGAAAGGCTCCCCAAAAACGTGACGTAAACCGCGGATCTCTATCCGAGATTATCGTCGACGGTACTCCATGTAATCTCATGATCTCTTCGATGTATAGCTGAGCCAATTTGTCTAAAGAGTATGTCACTCTAATAGGCAGAAAGTGAGCTGACTTGGTTAGTCGATCCACTATCACCCATATGGCATCATGGCCAGCTTGGGTCTTAGGTAATCCTATCACAAAATCCATCGATATGCACTCCCACTTCCATTCGGGGATTGACAGGGGTTGCAGCAAACCTGATGGCTTTTGGTGCTTGATCTTCACCTTTTGACACACCAAGCACTTACTAACCTAGGCGACCACATCCTTCTTCACCCAGGCCACCGTAATCAGAACACCCCGATTTTTCTCGTCTGAGGAAATGACCAAATGCCCTCGAGGTCATTTCGACCCGAATTCAAGGGTACCCAACTTGGCCGTCCTGAAGGGTCAACTCAATGTTTGAAGGGGTTTCAATGGCCTTT